>CAUYRT010053596.1:0-14889 GCA_963574885.1 Lepilemur ruficaudatus
TTACTCTGTTGCCCGAACTAGAGTGAGTATTGTGGCGTCAGCCTAGCTCACAGCAATCTCAAACTCCTGGGCTCAAGCAATCCTTCTGCCTCAGACTCCCAAGTGGCTGGGACTACAGGCATGCGCCACCATGCCCGGCTAATTTTTTCTATATATTTTTAGTTGGCCAATTAAGTTCTTTCGATTTTTCGTAGAGACAGGGTCATGCTCTTGCTCAGGCGGGTTTCAAACTCCTAACCTTGAGCGATCCACCCACCTCAGCCTCCCAGAGTGCTAGGATTACAGGCGTGAGCCACCGCGCCCGGCCTAAGAAAGGTTCATTTTATTCCATATATTTATTGGATATAAATATGGAATAATTATTCCAAAATGTTTTAAAAAGCAAATTTAAAAAGCAAAAAGTTAATCAGTACAAGCATGTGGAAGCTGTGCGTGGTGTCTGGCTCTGGAGGAGCCTGTGGGCGGGGTACAGAACATACAGAACATAACCAGGGGCTTGCATTCTCATTGGGGCAGATCAAGCTTATGTATTGTGTAATATACAACCACTAATCAAGGGCTAGATGAAGTACTTTATAGGCTCTGTAGAAGTATTAAAAAGGAGAGAGATTTTAGACTCTCAAAGTTAGATGGGATCTTCGAATACTAATGAGATTAAAAGGCAACATTGCCATTTAGCAAATCCCCATTTAGGAATCTGCTACTGACCCTGGATAGAAAATAGTAGAAAAATATCTTTTAACAGTAGTTGTCTTTATGCAACAAGGCACATTACAACAGACAATGTCTACCCTTCTTTTGTATGCCAACAAGCATTGTGCAATATTGATCTTTATTTTGTTACATTTAGTAACTGGGGTCTTTCCAAGTGCCTGCAACCGAGAAAATATAGGATGAATATAAAGGTGCATTGTTTTCTGGTAACAGAGATTGTTGGCATAACACATTTATCTTCTGCCTTTTATTCTTGTCCAAATATACTGTCCTATGACAGGCACATGTTGGTCGTAGCTGCTTTAGTACACACAGAGATAGTAATCACTATCAACCATGTTATCTTTAAATATAAAGAAAATTGTCATAGACAGTTGATCTTGGTCAAAATAGAGGGTAGAGCCTGAGGCTTTTTAGTCTCTGAAGTAGAGGAATGGTTAATGTTGGGAAATATGGCTAAGAGGCATGGAAAGTTTCAGGAGTTTTGCAGGGCTCTCCCTTGAAGGAATCTGTGGGCGTGTTAGTTCACAGACCAGAAGATACTTAGCAACAAGTGAGGGCATTCCACCGATCAGGGGTGACTGCAAGGCAGCACCTCTATCTCAAGGCCTGCAGGCCAGCGCCTGGAGCTTGTACAAGGCAGAGCTCAGCATGGGGACTGGTCAAAGGATGTCAGCCCAACAGACATCTACAGCTAAAACCAGTTAGCCTCAAGGCTGTTCCTGCTTCACTCCTGACCACATGTCTCAGCTAATGATAAACTAGATAAAAATACATATATGGTCTCTATGTTTCTGTTTTAACTTTACTACTAATTGACAATTCTATCTTTAATGTATATACTGAACCAGGTCTACTCCTTACTTAGAACTTAAAAAGTTTATCTTTGAAACATTTTATAACTGTTTGCTCACATAGGTAGAATTAATTAAGGGATCCCTTGCCTTGAAACCTTTGGGGAGCCTTAAAACCTAAACAAATGATCTGTACACATAAATCTATAGATCTATAACCACTAACAACTAATTGATGTACCAGTAAATACTGATGTGGGATTTCACTCAGTGCCTCCTGGCTCACGGGAATGCTGGAGGACCCCTGACTTCCCCATCACTTTAAACCACACTTTGTCTCTTTTATTTCCAGATCTCTTACAATGATCCTGCCTGGTACCCTCTTTGTTGGGAGAGTAGCTAACTCCCAACAGGTTAAGAGCCCAGGCTTTGGAACTAAACAGATCTATGTCTCTTTTTTTTTTTTTTTTAAAGAGACAGGATCTCACTCTGTCACCCAAGCTGAAGTGCAGTGTTGCAATCATAGCTCTTTATAACCTCCAACTCTTGGGCTCAAGCAATTCTCTTCCCTCAACCTCCCAAGTAGCTAGGACTAGAGGCCTGCACCGCCACACCTGGCTAATTTGTGTGTGTGTGTGTGTGTGTTTGTGGAGACCGTGTCTCACTATGTTGCCCAAACTGTTCTCAAACTCCTGACCTCAGCTGATCCTCCTGCCTCAGCTTTCCAAAGCACTGGGATTACAGACATGAACCACCACACCCAGACCAGATCTAATTTTAATTATGGCTTCACCATTGACTAGCTATATGACTTCGTGCAAGTCACCTAACCTCTTTAAGTATCAGTTTCCTTATCTGGAAAATGGTATAATAATATCAACTAGTAGATTGTCATAATAATTAAGAAAGATAATATATGCAAAGTACCTATTCAGGTCTAATAAATTAGAACTATTACCTTGGGACCTAGTCTTTGGCAGAACCAAAATCCCTAATAAGTTGAAACCATTTGTTCAAGCATAATAGCTTGGTCTTTCCTAAATCAGGGTGATTCAGAAAATGTAAATACTATAGTTCACTATATACAAAATCAGTCCTGAGGATTGCAAGACAATAAAAGCAACAGAAATAAACAATGATATTATAAAGATGTGTCCTTACACATATGCTCACACCCAGAAAAACAAATTCCTATCAGGATCTTTATTTTGGGGCCCACATGTTTGAAAATAGAACTACTGCCAGTTAAAACTTTCTTCCTTAAATGTGTTTGTATTAAATACAACAATAGTGTCTTCAGCAATTTCAATTTTTTCCTACTCTTCTGTCACCTAAGCCACACATGAATGTCCTATGTATATAAGGTGTTTTCCCCTCATTTCCTTCATCACTCAAATATATCTTGTTATTGGATTACATAAAGATATTTTTCCAGTGTGTCCCTAGGTTGAAGTTGTTGCTTCATTAGGCAATATCACACACCCAGATTTAAAGCCACATTACCATGGAAACATCATAATGTTGTAATCTGTTATTACTGCATTATTCCAGGGTTATTGTTGTCAGCCCTGAAAACGTGCCAAAATCCCTTCTTAATCATTATCACTATATAATAATACCAATGGGTCCAGTCCTTTTTCTCTTAAAGAATTCAGGGTGATGCTGTTTTATGATAGTCTCAAAGAAAAAAAGATTTCACCTAATTCCAAGAGGCAGGAAAAAAAATTCAAGGTGAAAATTGGCATTAAACTCTTCAGGGCAAATTTGGTGGAGGACAAAATGACCTGAGCTAGCAGCTAACATTGTTGAACTTAAAAATCACCAGGCCAGGCATAGTGGCTCATGCCTATAATCCTAAGCACTCTGGGAGGCTGAGGTGGGAAGATTGCTTGAGGTCAGGAGTTGAAGACCAGCCTGAGCAAGAGCAAGACCCCGTCTCCACAAAAATGGAAAGACGAGCCTGGTGTGGCAGTGTGCGCCTGTGGTCCCAGCTACTTGGGAGGCTGAGGCAGGAGGATTGCTTGAGCCCAGGAGTTTGAGGTTGCAGTGAGCTCGATGATGCCACTGCACTCTAGCCAAGGTGACAGAGTGAGACCCTGTCTCACACACACACACACAAAAGATTACCAGAATAAAAGGGAATGAAAAGCCCAAGTTCCTTCTGTTTGGCTACCTCAAGACAGCAGGATTGCTCTCCTCTCCCCCACTTCTGATCCACAGTCATCTTGGGGCTGGGGACAGCAATGTACATTTTAACAAGAATCACAAGGTTATTCTGGTGCACTTTCAGAAACACTGAATTATAACCTTACACTGGGAGAGAGAAAAAAAGAGAAAGGGGGAGAGAGATAAAGCAAAAGATAGACATAGAAAAAGAAGTGGAAATAGGAAGAAAGTAGGGGGAAGAGATGGAGGGAGAGGAAAGAGGAGAAGGAGGGAAAGGGAGAGAATTTTAGCACACAGGATAGAAGGAAAGTGTACATCCTCATTTATATCTCGGAAGACAGAATTTAAAGACGGGGCTTTTTAATACCATCGAATCAAGTTATACTATTCAGAGAATATTAAAAAGCCTGGTCCCTAAGGACAAGATGTGAATAACAAGAGAAAATTGTCTTCTCCCTGTGCGGTCCAAGCCCTGCCCGCCTCTTCCATTTTCTGCAGCCGTGGCAGAAAAGCCCAACAACCTTGTGGGCTACATAGCTCAGAAGCATTAGAAGTCTCTAGAGTTATTTAAGATACTTAATTGTCCCAATAATTTCCTCTAAATCCTCATGTGGCAGACAAAGCAAGGGTTGCATACTTATATACAGTCAAGGGAGAAGTTAGGATTTGGTCCATTTTAATGCGATTCTCTTCTATTTCTGATTTAAATTCTGTAGAAACAGTGTCATGTAATTCCATCATGAGTTAAGCTCACAGTAATCTTGCTGTGAGCAGGATTTTGATGAGGCCACATTCTTAAAACAGTCCATTTGTCTATTATATATACTTCCGATTATCATCAGTCTGCTTCATCTGAATTCAAATTTTTAACATTTTTATGGAGTGGGGAGGGTTGAGAGAGCTAAACTGTGGTAATGCTCTTTGTTTTTTGTTTTTAATGCACACATTCTAATACCTGAGAAACAAATCAGGGTCATAAGGCAAAGGAACTTTGTGGCTAAGCATATAGCTACAAAATGGCAAGCTAAAATTTAATTTTATGATTTTGCCTTTAAAAAACAAAATTTATTTCAGTTTTTAAAAGCAAGAATTCACTCATTTACTTTTTTGTTTGTTTGTTTTTACTCATTTACTTTTGAATTGCAAATGTTAAAACATGACAATTAATGTATAAGATGAAGCAAAATTAATCAGAAAATACAAATTAACCTAATAATTCTATTTAGTATAGTGAATTTTGGAACCACAAACAAATGCTTTTTATAAGAGTATTTTTAGGCGGGCACAGTAGCTCACACCCATAATTCTAGCACTCTGGGAGGCCAAGACAGGAGGATTGCTTGAGTTCAGGAGTTTGAGACCTGTCTCTACAAAAAATAACAAAATTAATCAGGCGTGGTGGCACATGCATATAGTCCCAGCTACTTGGGAGGCTGAGGCAGAAGGATGGCTTGGGCCCAGGAATTTGAGGCTGCAGTGAGCTCTGACTGGCCACCACAATCTAGCCTGGGTGACAGAGCAAGACCCTGTCTCTAAAAATAAATAAATAAGGCAGGCAGGCAGGCAGGTGAGCTTGCTTCCGTCCTTACAGAGGTGAATCCCTTTCACACCACAGGAGTGATAGGTTTGTCTGTGCCACTATTCCACTGAAGTGGCTATGGTTGGTTTGCCCTCCCCTTTGCCAGGCAGGTGTATTGCGCCTCTGCCTGTTGTGTTAAATACCAAACAGAATGTTGGTAGAGAGAATCCTATTTCAAACATGCAGGCAATGGTTCTCAACCCACAATTGGGCACTGTACTTCAGAATGAATTAAAAAACTAAAGCTGGCAAAATATATGTGTCCTCAGCATGGCTGTAGGTAGCCTGTCTGGCTAAAATCGTCCAAAACATTTATGGACACATGTCACATTAGAAGAACATGGTAAAAAAAAAAAAAATAGACATCAAGGATGCTCCAGAGAATGAGTCCTTTTTATTTTCTCATTCCATACGAAGAGAAAGCATTGATGGCTTTTATTATTCAAGGAACATCAACACTGAATGCCTTCTGATAATAGGAAGCATCACCAAGTAATCCCCAGGGCCCAAGAATTCTACACTTTAAAGTCTGTCTCTTCCAGCAGTGGTTCCCAAATTTACTGTGCATCAGGGCCACCTGGGGAGCATGGTGCAATGGAGACTCTACAGATCTGGAGTGGACCCTGGAACCAACAAGCTCGTCAGTGTTTGGGAGGCACAGTAAAGTTCCAGAGGCCTGCTCTAGGCCAAACCTTGCATCCTAGTGCATTCAGACTTGCCCCATCCTAATAATCAGTTGGGAAGAACTTCCTACAGGGTCCCCCACAATCCCTACCTTGACATGCTCCTGCTTTCTGTTTAAGAGAATAACTGTACCCTAACTGTACCCTGATCCCTACTTCTCATCGTTGGATAGTTCTAGGCCTGGTTCTTTCATGTGGTTCTCTACCTGGATCACATGCCTTGAATGTTACCCAGAAATCTCTATTGTCATATACCCATTTTCTTGAATTTGCTCTTTGGAAGATATTTTTTATTCTGAGACATTTCCCTTCTCCTTAATTCTAACCCACATCTCACTAAACTCATGGAGAAAGGGGCATTTGTTGTGCCCCTTGTAGAGGCAGACACAGTGGGAGGCTCTTCCTGCACATTGACTTATTTATCCTTCACAAGGTCCCTGATAGGAAACTGAGTCTGAGAGTTTAAGGACTTTGACTAAAGTCATCAGCTGTTAGGTATTATGACAGAGTTCAGATCTGAACTTTTTGGTTCCAAAGCCACTGCTTTTTCCAGTGTACTCCATGCCTCCCAAACATGTGACCACCCTTTTCTGTACGCATGCTAACCCCATCCCGGTACCAACTTATGTCTCATGATGAATTACGTTATTCCCAAAAGTTACCATATATTTCATACCAAGTCTTTTGGTCTAATCAAAGAAAAGTCCAAACTAAAATGAGATTAGACTAGAAATAGCCTTTTAAAAATGAAAATAAAAAAGAAGCACTCTTTTATCTTCCCAAATTACCACTTTGGGAAAGATTTGATATTTCTCAAAATTCAGTGATATCAGTAAGTCTGGGATTTTCAGTAGTGTGCAGTTGACATATACCTCTACAACCAGAGATTCAGTGTTGCATTCATTTTCCAAAAAAGAGCTCAGCATAAAATGCAGCTAATAGTAAGGTTTTGTTGGGGTTTTTTGCATAATAAAAGTCGTAACTCAGCAACATTAGCTACAGACACTCCTCCCCATAAATCCATGGAGACTCTGTGAAAAGCATTTCACAGAAATACAAACCCCAAGTAGTCTTTGGCAAGGGGTAATTTGCCATGATGATGGTTAAATAAGGAGAATACTGAGTAGCTGACTACAAAGAAGCATCTGAAAATAAAACTAGCTGTGGTTGAAGTCCCTCAATTGAAAATGTATGTAACATTTCTCACATGTGGCAGTCCAAATTGGTCTCTTCTTTTTATAAGGGAAATTTCACAATGCATACTAAGAAGCTTAAATCGTATTCCCTTGACCTAATAATCCCACTCCTGAGAATTTATGTCAAAGAAATAATTCATAAAAAGAAGACTACACATATTTTTATTAACAGCATCGTTTATAATTAGCAAGAAACTGGAAACAACCTAGTTTTCCAATAATAAAGGAAAGGCTTAATACATTTGTTATCTTAATTCTTTGAGTCATTATGCAGTCATTAAAAATATGATTACAATGTAAAAACAAAGAAAAGGGGTTGAGTAAAAAGCACAGAAGCAGAAATATAAATATGCAAAAATACACAAGTTGGTCAAGACCAGGAAGGGAAGCAAAGAGATGAAAATGGGTAGTGTGGTGAAATTACAAGCATTTTAAACATTGAAATTGTTTTCTTTTGTAATGACCATATTCAATTTTTAGGGGCTTTTTTTTTGTTTTTCCAGCTGTTACTTATATAAAATTATATTGTATAACTAATTTTTGTTCAGATTATTTTACAAAGGATATATGTGGAACATTCTAGCCAAGTGTGAAATATAAAGAATTACTAATTCACACATACTAAACACTATTGTTTTAATTTGCAGTGAAGGGAATTTGGCTACCAAGCAGGTCGTGTTCCTTCAGAGGCCAGTTATGTGGAATTCAGCTGCTCAGACACCAGATGTGAGTAAAAGTGGTGCTTTCTGAACTGAATGTTATGTTGAAGCATTTAATCCTTAAACTTTCATCATAATTCCAGATGGTGAATACAGATGGGGAAATGTGGACTTGATGTGGAAACAGTCTTCTGAACCAACATATAAGGAGGGAAATGTACCAGCAATCAGGCAACATGAGAGGAGGGGATTAGATTGTGCCACCCCAAAATCGGCCATTTTGGCATGAGGATTATTTTGAGCTAAAGGCAATTAAGAAATAGCAAGGCTGGGCATGGTGGCTTACACTTATAAACCTGGCAGTCTGGGAGGCTGAGGCGGGAGGATCACTTGAGGTCGGGAGTTTGAGACCAACCTGAGCAAAAGTAAGACCCCTTCTCTATAAAAAATAGAAAAATTATCAAGTCATGGTGGAACACACCTGTAGTCCCAGCTACTTGGGAAGCTGAGGCAGAAAGATCACTTTGAGCCCAGGAGTTTGAGATTGAAGTAAGCTGTTTTGATGCCACTGAACTTTAGCTGGGGCAACATATTTAAGACTCTTGTCTCAAAAAAAAAAGAAAAAAGAAAAGAAAAGAAACAGCAGACACAGGAGGAACTGTCTGCCTTCTACCTTTTTGCCAAAAACAGGGTGTAAAGTTCACTTTATAAAGGTAACATAAATTTCTGTTTGTAAAGGGGTCTCCCTCTCCCATACCACAAAGAGGAGAAGATTCTTAATCACTGGAGACAATTCGCACTGACTTCAGTCTGCAGAAACAGACCTTACTAAAATAATACCCCTGATCTTCCATTAATTTACCCCATACGTTTACCTTCCCACAATTTACTTCCCCAGAATCCCAAACTCACTTTCCCTTGTCTAGTCAAAATTTGTCACCCTTTGTTAAAATGATATATAAACTCCCAGGTCTTCTATACAAAACCACCTCTTTGGGTTTTCACTTCTTTTCTGTGAAGAGCCTGTCTGCATACAAAATAAACCTTTTTTCCCGTTAACCTGTGTTTTTTTCAGTTTAATTCATAGACCTCAGCTACTGAGCCTAGGAGGGTAGAAGAAAAGTCTTTTCCTCTCCCAGATTTCTAAGCGCATGAGTGAATATGACTGATCTTGCAATACTTCTGTGCAATCTTGGCTATCTGACCTTTGACAACACTTTTCTTTTATATTGTCTTCTCAAGTTCATATTTTTTCAGCTCTTTGCTGAAGGGCTATGCTAAGCCTCAAGTCACCCTATTCTTACTGGATGCACAGCTAGAATAGTAGTATTGAATAAGGCAATCTGTGCATCAATAAAGCATGACTTTTAAAACAAGAAATTTGCCAATGAATCAGAAATTGTTTAAAGTGATTCATTTTCTGTATCTATATCAAGAAAACATTGTTCTATTCTTGGCAAAGCTGCAGAGATTAAAAAAAGAAAGAAAGAAAACATTATGCCATGGCTGGGTGCTGTGGCTTATGCCTGTAATCTCAGTGTTTTGGGAGGCCAAGGCAGAAGGATCATTTGAGGCCAGGAGTTTGAGACCAATTTAGGCAACAGAGTGAGACAGACCCCTGTCTCTATAAAAAAATTCTTTAAAATTAGCTGGGCATGGTGGTACGAACCTATAGTCCCAGGTAATCAAGAGGCAGAGGCAAGGAAGATTGCTTGAGTCCAGGAATTCAAGGTTACAGTGAACTATGATCGCGCCACTGCTCTCCAGCCTGGGCGACAGAGCAAGACCCTGTCTCTAAAACAAAGAAAAAGAATAAAACTTTAAAGTTGTCTAAACTAGCAAATCTAGATTGACAATGTATATGATACAGCCATGCTAAGTTGTCTCACATTAATTTTTGAAAGAGGCTGGCCAGCTTGGTAGATAGGTAGGTAGAGAGGTAGAAAGGTATATAGGAAGATGGGGAGGCAGGAGAACAGAGGGATCAAGTACACAGATGTTAGAAAGACTGCATTAGAGCCTACAGCTGCGTTCTCATGACTCAAGTTCATGAGTTCATTAAGAAATACTCTGTTAAGAAGAAGCAAGGGTGGATATATGTAAAGAATGGCCTGGAAAAGTTTTCATTCTTCTTCTTTCTTCCCCAAAGCAAATTTCTCAGCATGTCACAACCTTTTCTTTTTTTAAATTTTTTAGCATTCTACAAATGGCCATCATTTTTAGGAAAGATCACCAGAACTGACAGCCTCATAGGATTTTGATGAACTGAGGGTCATGAAGTTGTGTTTATGACGATATAAGACCCAAATTTAGCTACTTTATAGTCTCTTTTATTCAATATTAGATATCTTTTTGATTCCCTGAAAATATTTAGGCATCTTTTGTTTAACTTTAAATATTATCCAGTAGTCTCTAGTGGTAGCTTTTCTTTGTATAATCTTTATACTTACATTCATTATAATATAAAATTACCGGTTCATTTATATAAAGGGAAGGAAGTATATATATATGTGTGTGTGTATAGATAGATAGATAGATAGATATAGTTGGCTTATATCAATGACAAACCCAAGAATAATGTATTTTATGGCTTAAAATTCTGCTTCTAAATGGATTTAATGTTTCTTCATTTGACAAATATTTAATTTTTCTAGCAGGAAATCTCAGGATTTTGAGATTATTTCAGGGTAGAACATGTAGGTGGGTCAGTCTGGAGATGAAGTATCTGACGGCTATAACAGAAAACCAATTTGCAAATTCTTTAATTTTTCTCTTGAGGAAACAATTTTTATTTTATCTCAAAATGGTAGTAATACTTCTGGGAAAATAAACTATTAATATCACTATAGAGTTAATTTAGCTATCTTACATATATTTTGTGAAATTTACATTTATAATATTCCTTGAAAAAATTTATGCTGTCATAAGTCCATAATGGCACTATTCTTTGTTAGTACCTTGAAACCAGTTGTTTGGGAAAGGTTGAAGGATTGCTTGATTTATAAAGTTTTTCAAATAATTTTTTCAAAGATATTTAATTCTAAAAACAGTTGGTGGAAATATACATGTGTTATCCTAGTATTGTCAATGAGCTTTCATTAAATGATAGATTTCATGGGGCTAGTAGAAATTAACCTAGAGTCTGACCCTTGAAAAATAATTTCTCTATTTCTTCTACTGAGACTAATGTTGAGATATATAAGATTTTCCCTATGCAGTTGCAGTCAGCATAGGACAGTGCTTTTAGGTTAAACAAATCCATTTCAGTCCCCGTTGTGGGGAAGAAATTGAGAATTGCTCAATGAAGAAAGTATATTGTTGGGTTTTTTTTCTTCTGAGGTCATCAAGACCTTTACTTTTGGAATTTGTTTTATATTTCACTGATATGTTTTTTACAATATTCTAGGTAGCTTGAGAATTTTTTAAACATGAAAATTGCCAATTCAAAATATTTATTCTCTCATTTACTGCCTCAGTTTTCTTTAAGCTATTAAAAGATAGCTTATTTTAGTAAAACAAAGTAAACTATTAGGAAAAAAGAGGGGCAAATCTTCATAACATGGGATTAGGCAAAGAATTCTTAGACATAAAACCAAAAGCATAATCCATAAAAATATTGATAAATTAGACTATCAAAATTAAAAACTTTTGCTCTGTGAATGATACTGTTAATAGAATGAAAAGAAAAGTCACAGACTAGAAGCAAAAACTCACAAATCAGCATATATGACAAAGGGCTTGTATCCAGAAGGTATGGAGAACTCTCAAAATTCAACAGTAAGAAAACAACCCAGTTAAAAAATAATTAAAAGACTTGGACACTTCACCAGTGTGGGTATGTATTAATAAATACATGAAAAGATGCTTAAATCACTAGCTATTAAGGAGGTACAAATGGGTTTTTTCCTGGTGCAGGCAGAAGAGGAAGAGTGATCTCCACTGCCATAAAGGCAAATTTAGGGCTGGATAGTAGCATACTTCTGGGCCACCCAAGCTTGTTTCCATGTTCCAGACTGGTGTCCCTTGGGTTGTAAGGGACAGAAACCCTGCTTTGACTAACCTGTGTACATAAGGGAATTTATTGGCTTCTATGTGGGAAGGATATTGGCAAAGCTCATAACATTAAAAAAAAAAAAAAGCTACAAGAACCAAGGCCTCAGGAACTGACATCAGAGATTCAATATTGCCAGGATGTTCTCTCTCATCTTTTGTTTTGGCTTCTGCATGTGTATGTGCTGAGGGCTTCTTATGAAGTGAGCTTGGCTGATTTTGAGAGCTCTGAGCTGGGATAATCCTGGAGCATGTTCTGTGAGCAGGCAGAGGCGGTGCCTCTTTCTGCATGTTCCAAAACCTCTCAATCTTCCAAGTGGTCCAAGAGCTACACTTAGGCTTGCAGTGTTTTCCTAATCCCCCACACCCAAAGCTGAGACACGCAGGGAAAGAAATCCTGAATGTCCATTCCATGTTTTATGACTTTGTAAACTGTATTTCTTAGCCACTCTTCCACTCTGTCCATCATAACATTGTCCAAGATTGTGTCCAATATAGTGTCTTATGATTGCTGGTATAATTCTGACTTAAATATTTTGTTTTTGTTTCCAAGACACTGACAGTGAAAACTGAAAAGAAGAATAGTAGGACACCCTAAATTCAACTGACTTGTCACTGGGTCTCATGTGTTTTTAATAGGTCATCCTCTTTTGGAAATAGGAATGACTCTCAAAAGTTAGTAGATTTTATCAAGGATAGCCTTAGATATGCCTCCAAATCTTGGTATAATTTTCTACAATTTTATAGTGAAAATATCAGAAGAAAGTGAGAAGATATATCAGTAAGCCTAAAAATATAGCATGGAAAATCTCTCTTTGTTGACATAGAGAAATATTCATAATACATATTATGAATATATTATATGTTAAGTGGAAAAGTGAGCTCTAAAAATTTTTGTGCACTATTTTTGTACATTGTATATGTGCATGCAAATACATATATATTTAGAGAAGAAAATATGCCAAGATTTATTAGTGGTATTTCTAGGAGATGGCATTATAGGTGGATTTTGCTTCTTTCTTTGTTTTTGTCAGGTTTTCTAAACCTGTGGTCCCCAATCCCCAGGCTGTGGACTGGTACCAGTCTGTGGCCTGTTAGGAACCGGGCTACACAGCAGGACATGAGAGGTGGGTGAGCAAGCAAAGTTCATCTGTATTTATAGACACTCCCCCTCGCTCACATCACCACCTGAGCTCCACTTCCTGTCAGGCGGCACTGGATTCTCACAGGAGTTTGAACCCTACTGTACACTGCGCATGCGAGGGATCTAGGTTCGTGCTCCTGATGAGAATCTAATGCCTGATGATCTGAGGGGGAGCTGAGGAGGTGATGCCAGTGCTGGGGAGCGGCTGCAAGTACAGATTATCATTAGCAGAGAGGTTTGACTGCACAGAGACAGTAATAAATCAATTATTTGCAGACTCATAAAAACCCTATCAGGGAGTGGCAAGTGACAAATAAGTTGCATCTGGTGGCAGATTTTAAGTCAGATTCAAACACTTATTTTAGTCCTGAACATGGCCCGCCCATTATTTTATCACTTCCATCTGCGCCTCTTTTCTGCACTGTGCTCTTGTCTCAGTCACAGTTTTGGTGGCTAACCGCATTGCTAAAGCTAAGAAGCCCTTTACTATTGGTGAAGAGTTGATCCTGCCTGCGGCTTAAGGACATTTGCTGTGAACTTTTAGGAGAGGCTGCAGTTCAAATGGTGGCACGTGTTCCTCTTTCAGCTAGCACCCTAACTAGACGAACTGATGAAATAATAGAGGATATTGAGGCACAGTTGTTACAGAGGATTAATGAGTCACCGTGGTATGCAGTCCAGGTTGACGAATCTCCTGATGTTGACAACAAGGCAACAATGCTTATTTTTGTGCATATATTTTTCAAGAGGATGTGCATGAGAATATGTTAAGTGCACTTTTGTTGCCAACCAACACCACAGCTGCAGAACTATTCAAGTCTTTGAATGATTACCTATCAGAAAAACTGCATTGGTCATTTTGTGTTGGTACATGCACGGACGGACCGAGTGGCTGCCACTACTGGACGGCTTTCTGGTTTTACTGCTCGGGTCAAAAAGGTCGCTTCTGAATGTGAGTCTACACACTGTGTCATCCATAGAGAATTTCTGGCTAGCCAAAAAATGTCACCTCGGCAAAACAATGTTTTGCAGGATATGATTAAAATTATCAACCACATTAATGTACATGCACTTAACTCACGTGAGAAGATGGACCCAGAGCACACACGTCTTCTCTTATACACAGAAGTGAGACGCTTTCTAAAGGTAGATCACCGGCCAGAGTTTTTGAGTTATGAGAGCTGCTCCAGTGATTTCTTTTAGAAAAACAGTCACCACTGGCAGCACATTTCAGTGACACAGAATCGGTCGCAAAACTTGCTTACTTGTGTGACATATTCACCCTGCTCAATGAACTCCATCTGTCACTTCAGGGGAGAATGACAGCTGTGTTCAAATCAGCAGATAAAGTGGCTGCATTCAAAGACAAACTGGAATTATGGGGGCGAAGAGTGAACACTGAGATTTTTGACATTTCAAACATTAGCAGAGATTTTGAAAGAGACTGAGCCAGGGCCTTCTTTCTCCCAGCTGGTGCGTGATCACCTATCTCAGCTTTCAAAAGAGTTTGAGCATTACTTCCCAGCCACAAAAGACCGCTGAACTGGGAAGGAAAGGATCCACGACCCATTTGTGAATAATCCAGGTGAATCGACTTTGTCTGTGCTAGAAGAGGATCAACTGCTTGAGATAGCAAATCATGGTGGCCTTAAAAGAATGTTTGAGAGAACTTCAAATCTCCATATGTTCTGGATTAAAGTCAGAGCAGAATATCCTGAGATTGCCACAAAAGCACTAAAAAGCCTGCTTCCATTCCCAACATCCTGTCTTTGTGAAGCAGTATTTTCTGCAGTGACTGCAACCAAAACAAGATGATGAGGTAGACTGCACATAAGCAACACACCTCGGGTGTGACTGTCTCCCATCACCCCCTGATGAGACCATCTCGTTGCAGGAAAACAAAC
>CAUYRT010053601.1:0-16999 GCA_963574885.1 Lepilemur ruficaudatus
TCAAATTAAAAAGCTTCTGCACAGCCAAGGAAACTATCATTAGAGCCAATAGACAACCTACAGAATGGGAAAAAATATTTGCATGCTACACATCCAATAAAGAGCTGATAACTAGAATCTATATAGAACTCAGGAAAATCACCAAGAAAAATTTCTAACAACTCCATTAAAAAGTGGACAAAGAACAACAGAAACTTTTCAAAAGAAGACAGACTAATGTCTAATAAACATATGAAAACATGCTCAACATCTATAATCATCAGGGAAATGTAAATGAAAACCACAATGAGATATCACTTAACTCCAGTGAGAATGGCTTTTACCAAAAAGTTCCCAAACAATAAATGTTGACATGGATACTGAGACATAGGAACACTCATACACTGTAGGTGGGACTGCAAACTAGTACAATCTCTGTGAAAAGTAATATGGAGATAGCTCAAAAAACTAAGTGTAGAACTATCATTTGATCCAGCAGTCCCATTACTGGGTATATAGCCAAAGGAAAAAAAGACATTCTATAAAAAAGACATCCACACTAGAATGCTTATAGCAGAATTCACAATTGCAAAATGTGGAAACAACCCAAGTGCCCATCAATGCATGAATGGATTAATAAAATGTGATATATGTATACCATGGAGTTCTACTCAGCCACAAAAAACAATGGTGATCTAGCATCTCTTGTATTATCCTGGAGACCATTCTACTAAGTGAAGTATCACAAGAACAGAAAAACAAGCACCATGTGTACTCACCATCAAATTGGCATTAACTGATCAACACTTATGTGCACATATAGTAGTAACATTCATTGCATGTCGGGCAGGTGGGAGGGCAGAGGAACAGATGGGTATATTCACACCTGATAGTTGTGCTGTGCACCATATGGGGAATGGGCACACTTGAAGCTCTGCCTTAGGTGGGGCAAAGGCAATATACGTAACCTAAACATTTGTGCCCCTCTAAGATGCTGAAATAAAAGTAAAGAAAAAAATCCTCTAAATTTAATAGTGGATAAACTTTCAAATTTCAAATAAGTATAAAGAACTGACTTAAATATCAATGTCTAGATTAATATTTGTATTCAATGACCTTAAAATTATTTCATTTGAGTTTTGCATTATGTAAAATGTACTAAATTATCTTTGTAAAATTTAGGAGAAGACTCATTTCTTATTACCATTTTAAAAAGGAAAAACTATTTTTCTACTATACTAATAAAAATACAGAGATTGTAATATTTTAATACAAACAAATACAGGACATTTTAGGGACAATTGAAAAACAAATTAGAAATTCTACTACTCAACTATTATAGAACTACACAAAATAGATTATTGTACTTATTTCCTATAATTAAAAATCAAGCAAAAACTGCATTTTATCTTATGAAAAGGTGATAATTAAGCTTGATAATTAAGAAATGTTTATTCAATTTGTGAAGACTGTTATATCTTATATTTCAAACATTCTAAATCTAAACATTCTATTTGGCTTTCATTTTCTAAAGGTATTCCAAAAAGTTAAATATTTTAATTTTCATAATGCATTTCTACTGACTTTTTTCTTTATGCACTATTATTCTCACATTGTCCTGAAGTCACTGAAATAAAAATGGCATAGTTTCCATAGCAAATAAAAGTCTAGTAGGTCAATCAGCACATTTTGGAACTTATGCAAGATATTCATATATCATCTTTTGGATGCTATCTCCAGCCATTCCTCAAAATAGATCCAATGGAAGATTTTTCCAGTACCATAAGATTTGTTCATTAAAATATCAAAACTTGTTATTTGAATCATCATTTAATGGAAGATAAATCTTTACTCCTTTTTCAATGAGAATACTGGGAGAAGTATAGGTTATGAACTTACGTTGAGTGCTAATGAAAAAATTCATTTTTGTTCCCCAAACTTGATGTCACTCTGTGACAAAGATTCCTTTTCTTCTGAAAGAAGCTATGCCTCTGCCTGAATAGAGAAGCAAAAGCAAACAAAACAAAAACTATTCATCTAAAACCTACAGTATATCAATACATTTTACACAAATTATACTTTGTATAATTGGGGTCACATTGCCTAGATAAGCTAGTTTCAAATTCTTATTGACTAAAAATAACAATGAAATAGTACTTGAAATTGTCAACAGCATTTTAATTGCTTTTCCAAAGTTGTAAAATTTTATGCTGTTTATGTATTCAAACTATCATTGATCTTCATTTTCTCTTTTAGAAAATAATCTTATATCTGAATATTTGACATAAAATGACCTGATATCAATGTTTAAAATACTAACAGAGAAATAGCATTTACCTTTAGTTTTATTTTACTTCTTCTCTTATTATTATTTGTATATACCTAGATCACATATAATTTAAAGAAGAAAGGAAAATTTAGTCAACAGGCAGGAAATAAGTCTAATACAATTTTGGATGCATTTGAATATGAAGACAAAAATTACTGTAGAGGAGATGCCAAAAATATCTGCAATTTAATGTGAATGAAATTCATTCACATTATTAGCACATTACTGAATAATTTTAAAAGAAAATATTGATGGGACCGCTCCATTTTCCCCTTTATGTTTTTCTTGGATCTTAATCAGACAGTATCTCAATTCAAAGTGGATATATGATGCCAATTCAAATAGGATCCTCATTTCTTTCTTACTGATACATTACATCTTTGTAACTGACATGCGATGTGTGATGTTGAGATGCACTGTCATAACTAATGAGATGTGACAGAAGGCAATAAGATACCAGGTTCTATACAGGTTAGATGTAAAATGAAAATCTATACAAGTTGCTTTTAAAGGAGGCATCTTTCATTTCAGTTTTGTTTACCAACCAGAAGAGATATATCCACAAATGTCAATGAATTTCCCTTATTTGTTGTCAGTTTAAAAAATGTGTATAAAATATACCATTACAAAAACTATCTTCATCTGGTATTTTGTTAAAGTCACCTAATTAATCACTATGTTAGTATAAGATTTGTCTAACACTCAGGATTCAACATTTACATAGATTATACTTAAGAGTCTATCCCTTAGTGTACCTACTGAATCATTTTGGAAAAATTTTAGATTATTAGAAATTATTCGGCACAAAGTAAATCTCATTCTACCATTAAATTCACCCATCTCAATATTCTTGACTCATTAAGCAAACATTATCTTGTTTGAAAGTATACCAAATTTATTAATTAATCTCATGAACTGGGGCGTATCTAAATAAAATGTCATCAGACATACAACATACAAATCTAGTCTAAAGAATAACTACAGGTACTAGAAAATGGTAGTTTTAAAAAATGGTAGTATCTGGTTGTGTAAAATAAATAGCAGTCATCAAGTCATTAAATTAGTATTTCCAAATATGAATAATGGCTCAGACATTGAATCGGCACTTGGCATAAAAACAGATATTGGTGCAAGACCAATGTTTCAGAAACAAAATAGAAGTTTTTTTTAAAGAATAAAGAGTAAGCCCTTAGTCTTTTTTTACTCATTGGAGCATTGAAATGGATAGTAACTAAAAGCTTGGATGTAGTTAGCTCAGGAGGGTCATTTGATTTAATTGATGGCTCTTTATAACATTTATAAAGCTCTCAACAAAGGGTACAGTCCACTGTAGATTTTCAGTAAAAACAAGTTTAGGAGACAAAATAAAGCAGAACCATGTCAATTATAATTGTGAAAAATAGACTCCTTTTCTATAATAAAATACAAGATTTTATAACATTGCTTTATAGTAAGATTATTATTTTCATAATAAGGTTATGGGGACAAAAATAGCTTGGTGTATTTTTGCATATTACTTCCTTAATTCTATTTGATACATTTTATAAAATAAATTTTGTGAAATAGCAAATTTTGCTGATTTAGCTGAAAGTTTCTCTTGATTGGGTTTCCTTTGGATTTACAGATGAATTTGGGGAGGAGTTTATCGTATTAATATTATGTCATCTCATCCATGATTATGGTATATCTCTTTATTTTGTTCAATTCATTAAAATTAATTAATTGCTCTAATTCTAAAAAATAAGTTTCATTACTTGAATTCAAGTTTTGGTTAATTTCTACAAGTTTGGTGTCTTCCCATGGCTCAGTTTATTCCTTCATGGCAGAGACATACATTAATGTGTCTAATTATAATTATTATTGTATTAGAATTAAGTATAATTGCATTATTAATTTTTTGTTAAAGAAGTGAATTTCTACATGCAAAGTACATAGACACAAATTAAAAGGAAAACATTATTAGAGCAAAATCAATTAAAATGTGTTAATCTTACATTTCCAATTTTAAGAATTTATCCTAGAAAATATAAACAATAAGGATATTCATTTCATTATTATTTATAGTATTAAAATATAAGTACCTGGATATCACTTAATGATTCAACATAAGAGAATGACTAAATATATTACAATACAGCTATACAGCAAAAAATTATTGGGTCTATCGAATGAATGCTGTCAATGTGAAGGTACTGATAGGCCATATTATGGAAAAGAAATGTAAGTCACAAAACATATGAATTCTATGATTTCCTAAAAGGTATAGATGTATGTCTAAAACCAAATTGTTAATTTTAATTATATCCTAAAGTATAGGATCAGAAGAATATTTACTCTCTAATTGGTATACTATAGACCATTTTCAATTCTTTTTTCATTTGATAAGATATTTTAAAATTCTTTTTCAATTAATAATTAGAGAAATTAATGGCAGTCAGTTGTTGAAGTTATACAATTGAATAAATTGGTATAACTGAGGAAAAGAATTGTAAGCAAGATTAAATACACAGTCAGCTAGAAGATCTGCCTCCTTAGCTCAGTAGGTAGCACCTCAGTCTTATAGTCAGCTAGAAGACTGTGATTTTAATTCTAACATAATACAAATGCATACAATGTCATTTTTTCTATTGCTTTTGTAAACTTAACTGACTTTAAAAATTGGAAATAGAATTTCTTCCCTGAATATGTTTTCTTACATTTTGTGACAAAGTATATGAAAATCTGTTAAGAACATGGAAAAATTTAAGATTTTAACTATTTTTAAATTAACACATTAGTGTGGCATAGTTTTTTAAGTATGCTATCGGAAGACAAAGACTCATAGGTGAGAGCAAAGCAAACATTACATTTACATTTGTTCCCCCTACCCCTCAAGTCCCAAGAGACAATTCAGAGTAGCCTTGATACATGTCTACTCTCACAATAGGTCACACTGTAGGACAGAAATCCTGAGCTTAGGAAAGCCAAAGATTTTATAATAGGCAATAAGCATAATTGTCATTTGCTCTGAAAGCAGACACTATCTCTGTCTTCCAAGATCTTTTGCTATATAAGCATCCCTGAAAAGACAGTCTGAAATGACTATAACTACTTATACTATGTGCAAAAATATGAGAGATCAATTGAGAACTGTCACCTAACAATATCCACCCCTTGTTTCTAAAATATGCTGCTTCTGGAAAAAAATTTTCATGTGTATGCCATCTTGTCAGGCTCTCTGCTTAAGCTTATGGACAGAGACTGATAAAAAATACCTTCAAATGATCTCATTCAGCATTTAACTAAGGCTATACCAATAGGACTTCAAGCAGAAGGAGGGGACCAACTTTCATTATTTGTCACAAATATGTCCATAAACGTCCCAGACTGAAACAGCCAATAAAATCCCATAAGCCATCAGGGTCTAACGTAAAATATCAGGTGCATTTCTCCACCTAATTGACATTTCTGTATTGCCATTTCTATTTGGCCAAAGCATTCACCAAAGTACACAGACTTCTATTGGTCCTCAAAGAGGAAATTTAAGGTAATTCTCTCTGTCATCCTCGGTTTTCCTGGTTAGTGAGCTGAGTCTGAGATAGATGCCTGACAGAACTCAGGTGGTGTCATTGATTTCTTCAGCTAAATTTTTGAAAAAAAATTATAGCATAATAGCACCTTTTCCAGTTGTATGAATCCCAATGCAGGGACCACTACTGCAAGGTGTGCATAGATAGCAAGTCAGTCCTTCAACCCCACCAAGAAAAACTCCCCAAAGTGACCAAGAATAGCCTAATTTAGGAGAGATCTCCTCAGTTGTCTGAGGGTTATATGATCTATAGATCTGTTATAATCAGCATTAAGGTGGGCATCACTCTTTCGGGGCTGGAAGCAAATTAACTCTTGACTTCCACACAGAGTACAGTCCCAGGGAAGTGCATTGTACTCCCTGAAAAAAAGTGTTATTTAAAATCATCAGAGTCCTCCACATGGGATGTATGTTAGGCAGAGGTCACAGGTTGACAAAGCCTCCAATAATGTCTCCATTCTTCTTAGAGGTCCCAATTTGGTATGAATAAGTGAGTCTTCTCTTTGTTCTGGAGGGCTGTTTTTTGTCCATTCCAATAGCCAAGTGGTATTTCCATGAGATGAGATGAGATGTCATCCAATATGATGATAAGCCATGGTGTATTAGTTTTATACTGCTCTGTAACAAATAACCAGAAACTTGGCATCTTAAAACAACAATTTATTATCTCATAGTTTTTGTATGCTAGAAGCCTGGACATAGCCTATTTGGATTCTCTACTTCAGGGCCTCCATTGGCTTCAATTCAGGTGCTGTCCAAGTCTCATTAGATTGTTGATTGGGAAACATCCTCTTATAAGCCTATTGTCATTGTTGGTAGAATTCGTTTCTTTGAAGCAGTACAACTGAGGTTCTCGTTTTCTTGATTGCTGTTGGCTATTCCTGGTGTTTCTTGCCACATGGCCCTCTCTAAGAGACTTCACACCTGACAGCTTAGTTCTTAGCAAGCAAAGAGATTTTCTGTCATCCATTCTAGCAAAACAATGTATTAATGTATTTCTAAGGCCGGGCATGGCCGTTAATGCCTGTAATCCTAGTACTCTGGAAGCCAAGAAGGGAGAATTTCTTGAGACCAGGAGTTTGAGACTATCCTGAAAAACAGCGAGACCCTATCTCTACAAAAAATAGAAAAATTAGCTCAGAGTGGTGGTGTGTGCTTATAGTCCCAGCTACTTGGGAGGCTGAGGCAGGAGGAGTGCTCGAACCAAGGAGTTTGAGGTTGCAGTGAGCTATGATGATGCCACTGCACTCTAGCCTGGACAACAGAGTGAGATTCTGTCTCAAAAAACAAACAAAAAACCTCCCCAAAACCATATCTCTATGTAGTAACATAATCACAGGACTGACAGCTCATCACCACTTCCACGTGATGTAACCTAATCAAGGGAAAGACATCCCATATCTAGCCATATTATTGTTTAGAAGCTAGTAATACATCTCATGCCATTCAAAGCGGGGTGGGGATGAATTGGTGATAACACCAGTTGGGGAAGTTAAGTGAGGCCAGTTTACAATTCTGCCTACTAAAGAGGGTTGCTGGAATAAGGGTGGAAAAAAATTCAGAAGTGATGACAGGTGTTTTATGGTGGAAGTTTAGGAGCTGAGGCCATCTCCTACTATTTTAGATAGCCTTCTCAGTAATGTTAAGGGAAATGGTAATAAAATTGTGGTCAGAGCCATCTGATGGGGTATAGTAAACTCAGCAACCAGTTAAATTTAAGGTATTTATATTATTTTGGGGAGTTATATCAATGTATTTTCCTTTGTGAGGAGGGCTCTATGGATAGCTCTGAAAAACAAAAGGTACTTTATGTTGTTCTGCCCCATACATTTAAGGGCCCAAGATATTCCCTGTAAGGGTGGTGGCATGGTTATTTTCCCTTCACTGCCACAAAATTGGAGTTTCCCATTTCAGAAGCTATAACTACAAATTCTTTTCCTGGTCATACCCTCCTTTTACACAGACCTTTCAACTAGAAGGGTTCAACTAGAAGAGAAGCAAGACAGATAACGGAACTTTTATAAAACTATCAGAGACCTATTCTATAATTAATGCAAGTCACTGTGGTATACTCAGCAAGCAATGTACTCTACCAACACACTACCTCTTTGCCCTCTGGTCATCACTAGGAATGAAAGAAGATGAGCCCTTTCTAGGAACAACTACATTCATTGTCAAAACTATATTACTAAGGTGTTGAGACAAAAAGATATGATGGATGTAGCATTAGAAGGATTTTTTGAGTGATAGTGAGGAGACCATTTCAATATTCAACAATATCAGATGTCCATATATTGTAGGAATTGTGGAAAGCCCATCAAAAGACTGTCAGCCTATGATTGAATAGCTTTTGCCATGAATCGTACACTATTGTCAGAAAATGATCTGGAAAATAACGTTTTACAGATTAATTTCAAGGGCTATACTGCTGTGTACATAGACAGCATTTGATAGGATTGGAACAGTAACGCTGTAATGGGAAAATTGTAGACGTAGACTTCCAGTCTATGATGATGGATATACTGCTACGTCTGTACTGATGATAGGTCCTGGCAGCAATGGTTAGTACAACCTGATTAGTGCAGCAGTTTGGTTTCAATCAGTCTCATCAGAGAACAGGCCTTTATTGTGGGCAACAAATAGTGACTTTAGTTTTTAGAGCTACCATAACAAATTACCACTAACTTAATGGCTTAAAACAATAGTAATTTATTCTCTCACAAATCTAAAGGCAAAAAGTGGTTTGTATATGCATCACTTCTGTGGCCAGGTCTTCATGTGATCTTCCTCACAAGTATCAGGGGTTAGTGCTTGGACATTTCTTTTTAGGGCCACTGTTTAACCCACTACAGTGACCCAAATAGTTCAAGAAGAAGCCATAATTTGTTTCCACACTTTGTGGCCCCAAAGAGATAAGCTTTAATCTTCTAGTTAAATCTTTGACAGGGGTCAGATAAGAGGGGATGGAAAGAAACAAAGGCTAGAGGGGCAGAGAGTGATTCTGAGTTATTAAGCAAGTGTTTGCATTTGTCTTTATTTGTAATTCACCATTGCTAATGGCTCAACCAAGAGAATTTCTCATTTTCTGTCTCCCTAAAGCTTTATATTGAATTGCAAGGTTCTCATTGCACACATTTTTTCATCTTTGGGACACATTGGTTTAATTGCCATGGCCCCATGGCCTTTTAGCTAGGCTGTGGAGCTTGCTGTCCCATTGTCTTAATAACCCCCGTGCCTCAACACTTCCTTACCCCTCAGAAAAGAGTGAACAACAATCAAGGCAACATTTGGACAGCTTGCTTTAAAGCTATCTTTCACTGTCCAGCCTCTAAATACTAACTCTTTTATTGTTCATTAACAGGTAGGACAGGACAGACACTTATTCCCTTCTGTTTTCCTACTACTAAGGCAAGAACATTCACTACCAGATCCCAGAGAGTCATTTTATATACCCTATGCCAGCCCGAGAGGCCCTTACTCTTTCTCTTTTAGAAAGATACCTCTGTCAACATCACATTCTCCATTCTCATTACCAAACTGTCCAGAACTGTGAAAGGTCTGAAATCATACCCCACCAGCAAACTAACAAGTTAGCCTGCCGTAGCTTCAGGGATGCTGACAGAGGCTATTGGGCATAGACAA
This sequence comes from Lepilemur ruficaudatus, assembly GCA_963574885.1. Lineage (NCBI taxonomy): Eukaryota > Metazoa > Chordata > Mammalia > Primates > Lepilemuridae > Lepilemur > Lepilemur ruficaudatus. Next base: position 9,519 of record CAUYRT010053601.1, read on the forward strand.
AGGACTTTATTGCTCACATCACCACAACCAAGGTGGGCATTGCTGTATTTTCCCTGTAGGGTGATGTGGAGAGGCTCAAATCGATGCCTGATGTTCAGTGGTTTGCATTACAGGAGAGAAACCATGAACTTAGGAATCTTGAATTTTTCATAACGAGGAGTAAGCATATTTACCCTTTGCTCCAGAGGGAGACACTATCTCTGTCTTCCAAGGCTGTTTGCTGTATAAATATCCTGGAAAAGATAGTATAGAACAAGGGTCAGTCATCACTTCCATTTACAAGACATACAAAAGCAGAAGAAACCTATACAGAATGGTCTTTCAACAAAGTCTAATGCATTACATGTAAGGCTATCTCTTATGCAGTGTAATTTATGGAAATGTCATTTTTATAGTGGCATGATATCTTGGAATCAGAAAGGTTTTCTATAAAATTAAGTGTTCAATATTAGCCCAAGTCATTGGACTATCATGATAGTTCCATATCAAATATTCATCTTTTGGAGAATGAAATAAATGTGTATCAAGACTACTCACACAAAATTGATCAAAAGGAGGATATAATTTTGAATTTTTCTTTGAGATTATGTTTATGATACATGATACACAAATGTTAATGCCTAAATACTGAAGCTTTTTAATTTATAGTGGCTATGATTTTTGTTCCATAAAGTTCAAAGCTTATAAATGACAAAAATGTTTCAACAGAAATGAAACACAAGACAAACAAAAAGCACATACCTGATAAAGTACTAACACATTAACTCAGTGCCTCTCTCCCTACCCCCAGTGATATTTTTGGCTTCTATAAAACATAAAATCAAAGCTGAAACTTAAGAGTAATGTTATCCCTTTTGCAGGTATTTATTTTGATAGTAGAACACATATTTATTAAAACAAATTTCTCAATCAAAAAGATTAACTAAGGAATCTGGCATTCAATGTTTAGTCACTGGTATATTCAAGAAGCTGTAAAACACGTGGTACTGTTAGATAGAATTTATGAATCAAGCAAAGATTGGACTATGTGACCTCTTAGTATATATCTGTGATAGAGTCAACTCCTTTTGGATTTTATGATTCTAGCAGGAAACTTTAATATCTATTTTATTGATAAGGTACTAGCTAAAGATCCAATGGTATTCAATTTTGAAAATCCCTTCACAGAGTTGTTAATCTAGTATATATGGGACTCCAATAATATGGAGTTATTCTTCCTAAAGGCGTTTAATTGAAATATCATTAATCATATCATTTTAAGAAATTAAATTTAAAGAAAATGATAAAATTATATAATAATACATGATTAGAGAAAACATGCATTTCATATGCAGTATTTATTTTGTAACATCAACAGGTCAATTAACAAAAAACTCAGAGTTCTTTTAAAAAAAGACTGAAATATTTCTATATATAATTTCTTCTCGTATTCTCAAAATTTCTCTTCAGTTTTGCATTTATTGCTCATAGTCCCAATGATGGATTTGTGTTAATCTCAGAAATATTGATACTTTCATTATTAACATGTGGACTACTTTATTATTTCGAGAGTGTATGTATTTTCTTCAGTAATGACCTCAAGGTTGAAGCTTGGGTGGGCATTTGTAATGTGTGTAGATATGCATATACCCACTCTCATTTTGCTTTTGGCAGTGTTGTGAACACCTAGATGTATCAGAGATGATTTAGGCTAACAGTAACAATTCTCATGTACCAGCACTGCCTGTCCTTCAGTTTTTAGAAATGTATTTCTAACAAATATTATTTATTATTTTAGTCATAGGATATTTTTGTTTTTATTTTTGCCAAATTTATATCCCTTTTCAACACAATATCATTTTCTAAGGCAATAAATATTGTATAGTCCTTTTCGGTTTTTTGTTTGTTTCTCTCACTACTACACACTAAAGCTTAAATTTTTGTATCTTATATAGATTTTATTTCTTTATTTTATGAGATAATATATATTTTTTTGAAATGCCAAACAAACCAGTTTCATGAACTTTGAGCACACAAACCACTTAGAAAACAAAAGACTTTTCCTGGAAGTGTTCATGCTTGTGTTCATTTTTATTTTAAGGATTATTTTTCCCCATTATGAATATTATGGTAACATGAAAAACTGTTCTCACAAGTTTGTCACTCCAATGGCATAAGGTGGGCAATGAGTTAAAATGTAGGCTGCAATTTCTGTGGTATGAATATTTATATATTTTGACATTTAGGAAGAATATTCCTTTACGTACTGTAACCTCTAGCAGTGTTTTAGTTGATGTATTTCTAAAAATGTAGCAATTCATCTATACTATGTCACTTTGGGCTTAAGGGACATATAACCTACCTTTTCACAGACATAAAATTCAGTTGTCTTTTTCTACTGCATGAATTATGCTTAGGAGCTTGTGGAGTCACAAAATGCTTCAATGCTTTCTGTTTCTACATTTATTTATCCCCAGGTAGCCACATTCCTAGAACTGTAAGGGATATCCAGAAATTGCAGAATTTATATGGAGAGTGACATCTTAAGTATATGAAATCATCTTTTTTTGTTAGTATCTCCAGAAACAGAATCTCTAAATTATTTTTGCTTAGGTTTATTTTGCTTAGGAAATTTGCTTAGGTTTCACAAATATGGTATCAGAAAATTCTTCTTCTGGTCTCACATAAATTTTCTCACTCTAGGTTAAACTTTTTTCTTATACCTTTTGATGAAAATAGGGTTCTTGTCATCATATAATTGGTCCAGAAAATAACAATAGTACCCATATCATATGTCTTTTCTTCATTTCTGATGATTGAAGCTGTCCTAAGTCCTTTTTTTTTATTCTTTCAGTCATAGGATTGGAAATTCAACAAGAGTATTTCAGTACTTTTTGTGCTGTTATAACCGAATACTATAATCTAGGTAATTCATAAAGAACTGAAATTTATTTTCTCATAATTATGGAGGATGGAAAGTCCAAGATCAAGGCACTTGACAGGCTGGGTTGTTTGGTGAGGGCTGCGTCCTCCGGAGGGGAGGCATGCTATGTTACATGGTGGAAGGTAGAATGGCAGGAGCCAAAGGCTGTGTGCAGCCTCTTGTATGAGATCCTTAATTCTACTCATGAAGGGAAGCTCCTTTATCACCTAATCAACTTCTTAAAGGACACACATCAGAATACCATCACATTGACCGCTACATTTCAACATCTAAATTTTGGAGGGGGCACATTCAAACCATAGCAGTCAGCAATATTGAAAGAATGAAGGAGAAATGGCAGAGTAAAGGTGACCTCCCAAGTCCCTGCTCACAGAGAAAGAGGTGAAAAACTCAGTCTGCTATGCACAAGTGCATTGCTCCCCTGCAAGAACAGCATTGTGAAACTGCAGAGAAACAGTGTGGAACACACAATACAGGGGGAAAAAAAAAAGGTGAATGGGAGATAGGATTGCAAAGTATGGAAAGTGCAAGATAAACAATAGATAACAGAGCGTGGCACAGCTGTGCCCACCAGGCCAGCAAGTGCAGTGGGATCTGACCCACAGGAGAGCATCCTGCTTCCCCACTGACCTCCACACCCACTCAGACAGGGACCTGCCTGAAGTTGGTGCAAAAATCATGGCAGCAGACATTGGGCTCTGTGGAGAGGACGATAGGGGGAAACATCTTCAACTCCCCGGACCTCTGTGCTAAGACTGCACTGGGTGATAGAGGGACTAGTCTGAGCTACTGCGCAAGGGGGTTAGGAGATAGGCACCTGGCCTCTGGCAGTCAGCAGGACCAGAACAATGGAGGTGAACACTGAAAAGGGGACTCTATTTGGAAACCACTTCAGGTGATTAGGCTGACCCAGGGTGGGTCAGAAAGAGTAAGACCTCCTGCTGGACAGGTGCAAGATTGTGGGAGGGTGACACAAAAGAGACAATGGGGTGTCCTATTGACTCAGCTCCCCAATCTGCCATCTGCCAACTCCTGAACAGTTGCTCCCAGCTCTAGTGTTCTGTGGGTGGGCAGCCACCACTTTTGGGGTCCACACCCAGACGCTGTGATGCGCTATGGTTATGGGCAGCACCCTTCCTCCAGTCAGTGGACTCTCACAGGCTCCGCCCTTCGACAATCTATTATCAACTAGCTGGGCCCATTTTGATGGCCAAATTTTGAGTACTTCCTCAGTTGTGGGAGGCTAACACCTGTGGGATTCACAGGAGCTGGGGTGCTGGGTGGTCTTGGGCATCACCCCTCCCCCTACCATAGCAACTTTCTCTCCAAAAGTAGTAGGCTCCACCCCTGAAGGTAGGGAGAGGCAAGAAAAGCCACTTTCCCTGTGCAACTAATATGAATCTGCAGGGCCTTGGCTCAAATCAATAGTTGATAGCCCACTGACTCTGCCTGTGGGACCAACATAGGTCATCCAGTAGGATCATAACTCTGGGGCCTGATCTGTGCATCTGGGCAGCTGCTAACAGTGGGATTCATGGTCAGGGAAGGAATATCCTGGCCAGATGCCACAGCAGGTGCACCAAGTAACCCCTGTCATCAGAAGCAGCCTCCTAAGTGTGGTGGAAGAACCCTAAATAACACATTAGTGGCTCCCCCTGGTGAAGATCAAGTAATCACAGAAGCCCACACATCCAGGTTGGTAGGCAGCCACTGTGATCTGCCTTGCTCCTACCACAACATTAAGGGGGAATAGGGTCCAAGTAACCCGCAGGAGTGGCAAGATCCTTACTAAAGATTAGGGCACTAGTATTCCTCACCCAGGGACCATAAACCAACACAGAGGCATCAGATTCCCTCAACAACTAGCTCCTCCACCCAATCTACAACCAATGACAGAAAGGTTAACCCCATACCTCAACACAGTGCACTCCATCTCAAACTATTAGAGACCAGTGGAATTAAACACACAGATGTGATTCACCAAATGGAGTTTAAGCTGAGGGACCAAACTCACTAACGCCCACTGACAAGAGGTAAAGACAACAGGTTAGAGGTAACCCAGCTTGCAAAATACCTCTAGGGCAATACAAGACCAGTGTACCTCCTCCCATCACTGTTAAGGACCATCCATTGGGGGCTTGAAGTTAAGGGCACAAACCAATCTAGCACTCAAAGTACTCAATCAATTGCCCTAATAAGAAAGAACCAGAGAAAGAACACAAGGAATGTAAAAGAGCAAAGAGAAAAGTCACCTCCTAAAGAAATCATGAGACCCTCGAAATTGGATACCAATTTAAATGAAATAATTAAATTGATGGAGGAAAAATTCCGAATATGGATTGTAAGAAAACTCAATGGAATTGGAAGAGAAAATAGAAATCCAACACAAACAAACCACTGGAACAATGCAGGAAACGAATGAAAAATTCTCTAAAGAAATTGAAATATTACAAAAAAACAAACAAACAGAAATCTTGGAAATGTAGGAGGCATTCAAGGAACTTCAAAACACAGTGGAAAAATTAAAAATAGAATGGATCAAACAGAGGAGAGAATGTCAGAGCTTGAAGATAATGCTTATGTGCTAAACAAATCAGATAAAGACAAAGAACACCGAAGCAAGAGGCAAGAGCAGAACATACAAGAAAGGTGGGATTATGTAAAGAAACAAAGTATTACAATTATAGACATCCCAGAGAGAGAAGATGAAAATACACAAGGGCTGGAAAGTCTATTTCTTGGAATACTGGAAGAAAATATGCCTGGCCTGGCCAGAAACCTAGATATCCAGATATAAGAAGTACACAGAAGTACTGGGAGACTCAATGTGAAGAGTCAAACACCACGTCACATCATTATCAGACTGGCCAAAGTAAACACAAAAGAGGAAATCCTTCACACAGTAAGATGAAAACAACAGATAACCTATAAAGGAAAACCTATCAGACTAACTGCAGACTTCTCAAATGAAACCCTACAAGCCAGAAGAGACTGGGGGCCCATCCTCAATCTTCTTAAGCAGAACAATGGCCAAACTAGAATTCTTTACTTGGCAAAACTGAGCTTCATCTATGAGGGAGAAATAAAGACTCTTCCAGACAAGCAATCACTGATGGAATTTACAAAGTCCAGACCTACTCTGCAGTTAGTATTCAGACCTGCATTATACACCAAACAGAACAATAGACACCCACCAAATTAAAAACACTCAAGAGTTAAAGCCCAGAACCCAGATTCCACAATGGTTTGAGAGGTAAAACAAACAATAAGAACTTACCCAACAATATGAACAGAAATCTACCCCAAATATCAATCCTTTCAATAAATGTGAATGGCTTCAATTGTCCTTTGAAGAGACATAGACTGACTGAGTGGATAAAACGTTATAAGCCAAGTATCTGCTGTCTCCAAAAAATGCATGTAACCCACAAAAACACTTTCAAACTCAAGGTTAAGGGCAGGAAAACAAACTTTCAGGAGAATGGAAACCAAAAGATAGCAGGGGTAGCAATTCTGATTTCAGACAGCATAAATTTTAAAATACCAAAAGTAAAGAAAGACAAAGATAGTCACTATATAATGGTGAAAGAGAAAATCCAACAAGAAGCCTTAACAATTCTTAATATCTATGCACCCAACACAGGAGGACCCAGATATATAAAGCAAACTCTGTGTGAACTAAATAGCATCATAAACAGTAATGATAAAGTAGCGGGGGGTTTTAACACCCCACTGTCTGAAATGAACAGATCCTCCAAACAAAAAATAAGCAATGAATAATTTACTTAAGCAGAGCTCTAGAACGATGGATCTAGCAGACATCTACAGAATATTCCACCCATATAAGGCCAAATGTACATTCTTCTCATCAGCTCATAGAACTTTCTTCAAAATCAACCACATCCTAGGCCACAAATCATACCTCAACAAATTAAAAAAAAAATAGAATTAGTATCATGTATCTTCTCAAACCCCAGTAATATAACTCTAGAGATCAATTCCAACAGAAACACTCACTGCTTTACAAAGTCATGGAAATTAAACAACTATTGCTAAATGAGTGCTGGGTGAAGGAAGAAATTCAGATGGAGATCAAAAAATTCTTTGAATTAAATGATAATGGGAACACAAGCTATCAAAATCTGTGGGATATAGGAAAAGCATCCCTGAGAGGAAAAATAATAGCATTAAATGCTCAAATCCAAAAGACAGAAAGCTCACAAATCAACAAACTAATAAACTGTCTCAATGAACTGGAAAAGGAAGAGCAAATTAATTCTAAACATAGTAGAAGAAAGGGAATAACTAACATTGGAGCAGAGCTACATGAAATTGAGAACAAAAAAACTACACGGAAGATCAATAAAACTAAAAGCTGGTCTTTTGAAAAGATAAACAAAATTGATAGCCCTGGTCTATTGACAAGAACTAGAAAGAAAAGGACTTTAATGAACTCAATCATAAATGAAAAAGGAGAGGTCAGGTGGGGGAGAGTGGGGGAGGGGGAGATAAACCACAACTAATGGAAGCGGAGCACACTGTATGGAGGAAGGACACG
>CAUYRT010053602.1:0-14330 GCA_963574885.1 Lepilemur ruficaudatus
TATATATATTTTTAGTTGGCCAATTAATTTCTTTCTATTTATACTAGAGACGGGGTCTTGCTCTTGCTCAGGCTGGTTTCGAATTCCTGACCTTGAGCGATCCTCCCGCCTCGGCCTCCCAGAGTGCTAGGATTACAGGCACGAGCCACCGCGCCCAGCTGACACTTCTTTTTTTTTTTTTTTTTTTTTTTTTTTTGTGAAGGTACATCCTCATTCTTTCATACTCAATTTTGGCTTGTGATAATCTTTCAATTTTTTTTTTTTTTTGAGCAGTTTTTGTGAAATGATGGGTAAGTCAAAACTTCGTGTTATTTTTTTACTATGAGTTCTGTCATGGAACCAATGCAGTGCAAACTGCTCAAAATAATAACAATGTGTTTAGGAAGGATGTGGCTAATGATTGCACAGTACGTTGATGGTTGGGAAGTTCCATTGTGGTGATTTTAATATTGAAAATGAGCCACGTGGGCAACCTGAGACCAAGGTGGATAATGATGAGTTGAAAGCTGTAGTGGAAGCAGATCCATCTCAACTTGTGAATTAGCAACAAGGTTTGACGTTACTATTCCAACAATATTGGACCATATAAAAAAATCAGCAAGGTAAAGAAGCTGGATAGGTGAGTACCACTGAATTAAATGAGCATCAGAAGAGAAATTGTCTTGAAGCTTGCCTTTTTTTCTTGCTGTCACGACAAAGATGAACCATTTCTACATCATGTTGTTACCTGTGATGAAAAATGGATTATTTTTGATAATCGCAAGGATTCGGCACAATGGTCGGATATTGATGAAGTGCCAAAACACAGTCCAAAACCAAATATTCTTCAGAAACTAAGAAACTAATGGTGTCTGGTCCAGCGCTGGTATTAGGCACTACAGCTTCATGAAATCTAGTCAGTTGAGGCTGGGTGAGGTGTCTCACACCTGTAATCATAGCACTGGAGACCCAGCTTTGAGCTCAGGAGTTTTAGAGCAGCCTGAGCAAGAGCAAGACCAAGACCGTGGCTCTATTTGGGAAAAAAAAAGAAAGAAAGAAAGTAACCTGGTCAGTTGATTATAGTGGATGTCTACTACAACCAGTGGGATGAAATGATGAAGATGATGGTGATTAAGCAGCCCATATTGCTCAATAGAGACAGGCCAATCCTCTTGCAAGACTGAGTGTTGCAAAAAACAACGCTGCTGAAACTGCAGAAGCTGGACTTAGAAACTCTTGTCATCCACCATATTCACCAGACCTTGCACCAACTGACTATCCCTTCCTCCAGGCTTTGGACCACTCCTTACAAAGGAAAAATATTCAATTCTCCACAAGCTGTGGAAAACGCCTTTTGTGATTTCGTTGCCACTCGCTCTCCAGACTTCTTTGCTGCTGGCATAAGCAAGCTACTGTTAAGACGGCAAAATTGCGTCGATTGTTTAGGTGCATACTTTGATAATTGTACTGCTTCTTGTTTGAGATAAATAAACCTTGTGATTCGAAATTGGACATTTCATATTTAATAACCTAATACAGGGAAAGGTATGAGACCTTGATATGTTTATGAAGTATTATTAATATAAAGCTCCAGAAGTTTATTTAGTTGGCTATGTTATGATCGGTGTTTTAGGTTTTTATGGTACTATCAATTCTAAATTAATTTTCTTCTGACAAGCTTCTTTTTGCCATTGACTACATGTGTTACTCAGTTTATTTTATAAACTCATTTTGAAAAAACAATTTTAACGCAATCCTTCGCTGAAAAATGACTTTTTATATTGAGTAACAGCTTCATTAACTCTTCATTATCCTGGAATGAAACAAAGACTTTTATTTTTGATTTTGACTTCTTGAAATAATCGGAAGCAATCTTAGTCTTCTTGTTCACATATGCATGTCCAGTCTACCTCAGTGTTGATAGTGAGGTCATCCTTCTTGTTGATTCAATTTTACCAGATTTTTAAAAACTTTTACTTTAATTCTGTTGCTTTAAGTACTTATCTGCTTTTATCCATGTCAATACATTGTTAAAATAATATATAATGAAAGACCTGTGGGTCTTTCACAGGATGTTTTACTGTAATGTATACCTTATAAATATCATCACTAGCTATTTAAGGACTTAAATAGAAGTTATTTGCACTTGAGTTTTGTAAGGAAAAGGACTGAAATTCGACAGAGGACATATTGTGCCAGGAAAGACATTGATATAAGTTATTTTTATTCCTTTTTCCAGTATTTGTTTTTTTCCTCAAAACTGCTGAAGAGAGAATGGTTTTATAATAAGGCAAAAACTTAGAGGACTAGAAAAATACTTCTATTTCAAAACCTAAATACAATGTTCTCTGCAGCCGAACCACTCTTCTGCCTTTATAATGGAAAACAGTAAAGGCTTTCATTTCATTCAGTATGGCCTTTTATGTCGATTTTAATAATTTGGTGATAAGAGATGAAACTCCTTTACTTTAGTTTAGACAGGGCAAAACTTTTGGAACAGTCTTTTAAGAAAGTTATAATTTGTATGGTAGAATTCCATTACTTTAAAACAAACAGAAAGCCACTTATGGCCCCTGAAGGTATTATCCAGAATTTTTCTTTCAAATATAGTATTTTGCCTCTACCCCTGCCCTCCCAATTTTAAGTAGAACTATAGTTAAGATGGATTAAAATTTTCAAATGTTCTTTAATGCAATGACTAATATGATTATGAAAGCATAAATTAGTTTAATATTTTCCTACTTTATTAAGTCAGCCAAAAACCCTTAGGATCCTCTTTGACTTTTCATTCTCTCTCACTCTACATCTTACCAATTCACAAGTTTGTCTCTGCCTTCAAAATAACATCCCAAAGCCAGCGACTTCTTATCTCAGCTTTCCCTGTCACCGTGGTACAAATTGGCATCGCCTCTCACTTAGACTAAGCACCCTTCTGAAGGGTCCAGGCTTCTAGTGCTGCCAGTCTCACCCCACCCCACCCTCCGCCGCCAAAGGCCTGGTCTGCACAATCACATCCTCTCCTGTCGTCCAGCCTTCCCACAACTTTAGGATTAAAACTGTACATAATACTGCCCTAGCTGCCTCTTTTAGTCCTACCACTCTTTGGCTCCAGCTTCCTGTGTTGGCAAACCCGTCCTTCCCCAGGGGCTTCACATTTTCTTTTCCTTGGTCTGGAGAGTTGTCTCTGTCTTTGTGTGTATGACTCCCTCATTTCATTTAGAGTTGTGCTCACTCATGTCTTTCTGAAGGTCGTCTTTGACCACTTTACTACAGCACCCCTGTAGCTTATTTTTAGTCCTTTTTCCTTACTTCTTTGTGTCACAGTGATGTCATTTACTATCTGATTCCCTCTGGGAAAGTGGGCTCTGTGAGGGCATGCAGTTCGTTGTAGTCACTGCTTTAGTGTTACGGTCAGTGGAACAATGTTTGATACATAATTCATAGATGCACTTCTGTGGGCACTGGATTTGTTTTTTAAAATAAATGAGTGAATGATCAGTATGAAGAGCAAAGCTGGATTTAGTAACTACATGCTACCTGGCTTATGCTATATAAGGAATTTCCAAAGAGTAGTGGGTTTGTCTTTCATATTTTACTAACTTGTCCTACTGATTAGTTTCTTACAGCATTCGTTCTGTTTCACTTTTATTGCCTACAGGTCTTTATTTTAAATTTTGTTTTGTCTTAATTTATTAGTCACAAAACCAGTAGTCTAAATTTTTGATAAATTTTTGTTATTCAAAATATTAGCGTGCCTTTGCTATGAGAACTCCCTCCTGCGGGAAGTGACAGTCTTACGTGTTTATCACTCAATATCCTTACTATGTTTAGGTACTGCTGATGACCCATTAGCTGACATTTCTGAAGTTTTAAACACAGATGATGACATTCTTGGAATAATTTCGGATGACCTAGCAAAATCAGTTGATCATTCAGGTATATATGAATACTGTTTACTCAATTTTTGTTTTATGATCTGAGTGAGAGGTGTATGTGTGTAGAACAAGTTTAGTTTTGTCTGTTTTGGAGTAACTGAAGTTTTTTGGCTTCTTTTGTTTGTTTTTGGCTTTGTCAAAGAACTCAACATTTTATTCGATCTACCTCAGCTTTCCTGCTTTAGGAGGGGATATATAGCAAGTTAGTTAATTTCTGTTGTCTTTCTAATTACATCAAATTTAAGGCATGTTGCCTTAAAGTTTTGCTGTATCTTGTTTCTACTTTTGTTTGCATTTTTCCTGACTTCCCTTTCCTGTGGTAATCATCCGTTTTATTTGGTTTGGGTCTTGTAGGTCTTGATTTATGCACTTTCCAGGTTGAGAGCTCACCTTTTCCATTTGGTAAGAACCTGAGCAATGGATGACCGCTGACTAGAAGTAGTCTTCTTTTTTATAGTGATTTCAGCTGAAACAACCTGTAGGTGCATGCATATTTGTTAGTAGTGCTAATTTGTCACTAATCCATACTTTGCTTTCCCCCTTTTTGCGTGTGGCTAAAGCATAGTATAGCTGTACTTTGGGTGACTTTTTCAGTAGCTTTTTAATGAATGGCTTTATTTTTGTCAATATGTAATTATAATATTACCCAAATGTTAACAGAGTTAGTTTACAATGTAAGAGCGACTAAGAGGAGACTAAATTTTTAGTTTAACAGTAATTATGAGAAAGCATGAAAAAAGTAGATGAGAGAGTAGATGAGAGATCACCTTTACTTGTGTCTCTTGCTTAAAATACCAGTGTATGAGATAAAGCATGTTACAATGTTAAAACATAATCTATATATTCAGAATGTGACTGTGGAATATTTTAAATATATAACTTATAATTGAAATTATTTATAAAACATTAAGTTTTTTAAGCATTGCGGATTTTAAAGCTTTTAAATTTATAAGAAATTCATCCCTCCTGTTTCACATACTGTGTATTGTAATTAAACTGTACATTTGATACTACTGTTTTCCAAGTTAAAGCAATTATTTGTATATTGACTTCTCATAAATTCCTATCTTAATAATGAGGCTTATTTTTGCAGAAATTGGCAAGTTAAACATCAGATATGTTCTTTTGTTCCTCAAGATATGTATTTATCCTTATTAAAATATAACTTTAAGTTGTACTTAAGGTTACAAATATATTGTGTCTAATTTTCACTTGACTACCCAAATTGATACGAGTTGTGATTCACAATCACAGACTTCATGTCTCTACTTTAATCATACTGTTGTATTTAATGCAGGTAAATGTTACTGTTCATTTCGCCTGAGTATTCTGGATTCACTTCTCAGTTCCTTCACTTACTCTTTTAGATATTGGTCCTGTTGCTGATGATCCTTCCTCGTTGCCTCAACCAAGTGTCAATCAGAGTTTACGACCATTAAGTGAAGAGCAACTAGATGGAATCCTCAGTCCTGAACTAGACAAAATGGTCACAGATGGTAAAATATTTGCCCTACATCTAGGCTTTCTAAAACACATGAGTAAATATGATTTTCGAAGATTTCTGCATGCTTATTTATAATTTAACTTCTATTCTGGTAATTTCTGTGTCAATTAAATACTGTTATGTACCAGTATATTGAATTCATAGTTAATGTTTTTTATATCTTTATTTTATCCTAGGGGCAATTCTTGGAAAGTTATATAAAATTCCAGGTATTTGTGTTACGATTTTTTAGTTTATGAAAATGACATTCCCCATATTGTGAATGTAATAGTGTTTTGATCTTATTACTGTTACTGTTTTATCTCCTAGAGCTCGGAGGAAAGGATGTTGAAGATTTATTTACTGCTGTACTTAGTCCTGCAACCACTCAGCCGGCTGCGTTACCACAGCCCGGCCCCCAAACACAGCTGTTGCCATTACACAGTCAGGGTATGTTATGACTTTTAAAACTGTGGTTCTACATGATAACCATGTGTGTGTGGATATATGTATATGTGTGTATGTGTGTTCACACACTCAGGTAAGTTTTGCCCTGTTCCTGAGTAAGCCATCTACCCAAACTAATAGGAAAAAACCCTCTTTTGTGATGATAGAAAATAGTAGCTTAGTCTTACCTCCTTGAAATCTCTGTAAATCTTTGATCTACCTTATGGCCAGAATTCTTTCCCTCGTTCATTGGTGGGGTGAGGATGTGACAGTGCCTTCCTTCTTCCCTTCCCAGTCCCAGCTCACTTCTGCTCTAGTCATTTCCTACACAGACTTCTCTGCTTGGGGAACCACACCCCACCGTCACTTGGCTGCCTTGTGTTCATTGATCTGGTTTCATTTTCACTTCTGTTTTCTCAAAGGTTAGCCAGTCACCATCTCCCCACTACCCCCATGCTTTTCACTTGTAGCATGTGGCACAAATACAGTTACCTGTCAGGGTAATTCAGGGCTTCCCTTTAGAATTTGATCTCTGTAAAGGCTGGGGTCATGTGTGTCTTGCTCCTCATTGTATACCCTGTCACAGAGTATGTGCTCAGTACATAGTTTCAGAGTAAATCAGTGACCTTTCTACCCCTGTAGATACTATGAAATCCATATGAAATTCTGTAAAAATTTTCCTAATTTGTTTGATCAGTTTTCTTCTACCTACATATAACTAGCTGCCACATAAAATAGGTTTAAGACTTCAATTTCTCCCTGTTTCTGGAGACTTGAAATCTGATAGCCTAGAATTCAGATCCATTGGAGTAGATAGGAGATTGGATTTTGCAGGTGAGTTCTTTGATGGTATATATTTTTTGAGTAAGTGCAGAAATGTACAAATAATCTGTTAATCTTTACTACCAATTTTGTATATACATAAAAATTCCATAATTCACATAATTGAAATATCTGAGTTCCTGCCTTAGCCTCTAAGCATAAATTACCAAGATTTTTGCTAGATTCAACATGTGATTTACATCTCGGTAGAACATTCATCATAAATGCTTCTTGCCTTAATTGTTCCCATATGCTTTTTTTTCTATTTTCTTGTTCTGTATGCTTTTTAATGACTAAGCTTTTCAATGTTTTTCTTCTCTACATGTAAAAAATGATCTGTCTTCATGTTTTCTATAACTAAAAGTATGTGCTCTAGAAAGTATGTGTTTTTAAAAAGGTTTTGAGGAGGTGATTTGTATTTTTTGGCTAGGTGCTAATGTGTAATACAAGGGAAGTAAGACTGCCTACCCTCAGGAGCTTACAATCCTAGCGCCGTAGACTTTCACATGTACAACTAATTTGTATTACAGTAGAATGAATCACTAAGATTTCAGTGCTCGTGTTTGAAAGAATTATAGTTCCTGAACTCCTGGCCTGAAGCAGTACTCCCACCTCAGCCTCTCAAAGTGCCAGGATTACAGGCATGAGCCATAATGCCTGATGAAACAACAATAATTTTAATTTAAGGATAAAGCATGATTAAGTTATATATAGGGTAACACATAGGTATTCAAGAATGGCAACCTTAACATTGTCCAGAGCAAAGGAGGAGGAGTGAGGGCCAGTGTTTAAGGAGGCAAAACTAGAAATCGACAGTGGCGCTAGATTGTAGACTGCTAGGGAAGGAGGCAGAGGCGGCTGGCCTTTTTTCTCCAGGCCTCTAAGAGGCATTGGAAACCTCACACCAGTGGAATGACCTAGTCAGTTATGTTTTGGTAAGGTACGTCTGCTGTCAATATTGAAAGTGAATTTGGGACAATAAGAGTTGTGCTAATGAGTTTATTATGGCTGGCACTAAGTTAAAACATAGGTTCCATGTCAAGGTACTTGCAATGCTGATTGAAAGGAAGGAATGGGTGTGAGAGACAGTGAAGTTGGAATAGGTAGGATTGTGCTACTGAATGGTTGTAAAGTGTGAAGAAAAAGGGGAAACAAACTATATATAAGCTAGGTTGGTCTAGAGGATTATCATGAAACATGGAACAAAGGAAGACAGTGCATGTGTGTTGTAGAAGGTTGTGGAGGTATAATGAGTTTTGTTTTAGAACACTTTTAGTTTGGTGAAAATGGGACATATCCATTGTTCTGATAGACAATTGCAGTTAGTCAAGACTATGGATGAAAATGTAGGCATTATCTGTGTAGTGGAGCTAATTGATGTCATGGGAAGGATAAGATTTCTTAAGAGAATATACTGCTAGTAGAGTACAGAATCTTAAGGGATTCTTCTTTTTAATTAAAAGTAATGAAGTTAATACTTATCTGATTTATATTAGCTGTGCAATTACTTGTGCCTTTTCTTTCTGCTTTTTCAGAGATAGGTGAAAGTGAAGAAAGCACTGAGAGATTGAGATACTGAGAGGTGTAGGTTCTTGAAAGTGGTGTAGGGCCAGGCGCAGTGGCTCACGCCTATAGTCCTAGCACTCTGGGAGGCCGAGGTGGGCGGATCGTTTGAGTTCAGGAGTTCCAGACCATCCTGAGCAAGAGCGAGACCCCTGTCTCTACTAAAAAAAATAGAAAGAAATTAATTGGCCAACTAAAATACTAAAAAATAAAGTGATGTAAAGGTTGTAAAGTGAAGTAGGATAGGTACGTGAAGGACATTGTTGTTGAACTATGGGAAGGTTGTTGATAATTCCCTGGAGTAACTTCAGTAGAAGTGATGAGGAAGGGGAGGCAATGTAATATGTTGACAATGATGAAGGTCAGAAAATGGAGAAGGGTAATTTCAAGAAGATTGAGATATAGTAAGTTGAAATCCATTTAGGTAAAAGTTAAGTAACTTTTCAACTTTTATAAACTAATATAAAAGGTTAGACTTGAAGGAAGAATAAAGACCACCTCTTAATTAAAATAATAATGAAGGAAAAATACTTGGCATTTACTTATGTGTCCTTCAACAAGTTATTTAACATCTCTGGGTTGTCGTTGCTTAAATGGAGCTACACATGACCTATTCCATTAGGTTCTTACGATGATGTGAAGAGTTAATACATGTAAAGCTTTTAGAACATTCTTCACATTTAGTAGAGTGCTTAAGAAACAATAGCTGTTAATAATATTATTAGGAAAAGTTCCAGTATGGTCATGTTGTGATTGCAGTAGATGGTACTGATGTGAATAGGTAGCTATGGTGTGGATCACAGTCTCATTACCAGTAAAGAAGCTTTTCCGTATCCTAATTACACGAAAAACATTTGATATTTTTAATTACAATTTCAGATTCCTTAATGGAACCTACTTTTCGCTGAAGTTGAAAATAGATGTGGCATTCTATTTTGAATAAAAGCAGAGAAATCTTGTCCTTTAATCCTTGGAGTAAACTTAAGTGTTGTAGACTTTTGCCATTGTGAAAAGCCTGGTCCAGTGGATGGGCCCAGCTCTGGCGCTTAGTGTAGGATAAACCCTATTGTGGAAGTCATGTAGTTCTAGCAAGTCTGGAGACAGAATCTTTTGACAACTTGTTGGTGGTCATCTTCAGTATCTTCACGTGTATACTGGAGCTATGTACACTTTAGTGTTGTAACATTTGGATGATCTGGTTTAGGTAAAAGGACATTATGCATTGTAAAAGATTATGTATGAGACATTGCTTTTGTTTTTTTAATCTAATAGTATGGCAAAGTAATCAGGTTAGGAGTTCTCTATCGATATCCCAAGCATTAGCTAATTTTATGATTATATTGCCATTTGTATAATTAGTTGGTGATGTGGATCTCCTGTAATCGTACTGTTCTAATTGTTACGTTAGTTAACAGAGGCCTTGGATTAGAGTATGTCTCCACCAATCATCAAGTCTAATTGGGAGGCCTTTTTGAAGGTACATAAAAAATTTTTCTTTGCTGGAAAACTGCTCCATTGAGTACAGCTGGCTTATTTCCAAATAGTTTAGACAAGTAGATGATCACAATAAGGGTTGGAGTTACATGCTTGAGGAGGGAAAGTTGTAGAGAAACACGAGATGATCTTACGGTTTGCCTAAAGCCTGTTTAGAAAGAAAATGACATGGTATTTGAAGCTGGTGAATGGGCTGGAATTCAAGTTAAAATGCATTTGGGGGCTGAACTGCAAGTAATGAAAACAGACCAGAAACAGAGTATATATTTTTTTTAACAATAATCACCTAATTGATAATGGTAGATGAAATATTGCTTATTGTTCAAAACTATCTTAGATAGTTCAAAACTATCTAATATATACTATCTTAGAGAAAGTGCCAGTTTAAGAATCGTAGGTGGATTTGAGTGTGGTGGCTCACGTCTGTAATCACAACGCTGTAGGAGGCTTTGGAGGCAGGATTGATTGAAGCCAGGAGTTAGAGACCCCGTCTCTACCAAAAACAAACAGTGAGCCAGGCTGGGCAGGCCTCTAGTCCCAGATACTTGGGAGGCTGAGGTGGGAAGATCACTTGAGCACAGGAGTTCAAGGTTACAGTGACCTATGATCATACCACTGCACTCTAGCCTGGGCAACACAGTAAGACCCTGTCTCTAAAAAACCAAAAATATTTTAAAAAATCATAGATGGTTTTTTGTATTATGAGGAACAGGAGTAAAAATATAAGGACCATCTGCTAATTTTCAATTACAAAAAAGAATATTTGATAAAACTTACTAGCATTTGCTGTGATTCATTCTTTTTATAGAGTTAATATGTATTGAATAGTTACTGCATACCAGACAGTATGCTAAAGGCTGTGCATACATTATCTCAATCCAAATACCAGAATATACTTACATTTTACAGAAATAGACATTGATTCTGTTCTGCTTCTAACAAGTAGCAGAATTAAGATTCAACCCAGGGCTGTCGGACTCAAAAACACATGCTATTTCTAGTATACCATAATGAAGTAAACAGCTATAGAGACCATATTTTAAAATTTTATAGCCAAAAGTTATTCTTTAAGCAGTATTATACAGTATAATATTGAAAAAAGTCTTATTTGAAGTATCATTAAAAGTTTTTATTTAGAAGTACAGTTGTGTCTCGGTATACATGGGGCATTGATTCCAGGATCCCCACACATACCAAAATCCAAGCATACTCATGTTCTGCAGTTGGCCCTGGGGGACCTACATACAGAAAAGGTATACCCTCCGTACGTAGAGGGCTTGCATCCAGTGGATACTGTATTTTCCATCTGTGTGTGGTTGGGAAAAAAAATCCACGTGTAAGTGGACCTGCGCAGCTCAAATTTGTGTTGTAGAAGGGTCAACTAACGGTATTTCACTTGCTTGATTTTTATGATTGTTATGCAACCTGAATTATTGTTTTCTTTTCTTAAGATGTTTTTTCGCGGATGCCACTCATGAATGGACTTATTGGACCTAGTCCTCACCTCCCACATAATTCTTTGCCTCCTGGAAGTGGACTAGGAACTTTCTCAGCAATAGCACAATCCCCTTATCCTGATGCCAGGTATCTTAAAGCCTTATTTTCTATGGAAACTAAAATTGCACTAATTTCTATTTGGTCTATGTATAAATTAATTAGCATGTTTTAATTATTGTGCATAATATTGCATGTTGCGTTTAGTCTGGTTTTTGCTAGAAATATGTTATTTTCAGCTACTTTGTAATAGGTTTTGATGGAAGTTGTATTGGAGCAAGGTATTAGAAAGTTATTTTATGTTTATGAGATAAAGATGTTTATTTTTTGCCAGGGATAAAAATCCAGCATTCAATCCAATGACTAGTGATCCTAACAACTCTTGGACATCATCAGCTCCCACCGTAGAAGGAGAAAATGATACGATGTCGAACGCCCAGAGAAGCACACTTAAGTGGGAAAAAGAGGAGGCTCTGGGTGAAATGGCAACTGTAGCACCAGTTCTCTACACAAATATTAATTTCCCCAACTTAAAGGAAGAATTCCCTGGTAAGTCATGGATTCATTACTGCTGTCTTATTTTACCAGTGTCCTCTCAGGTGTAATAACTTCTTTTTCCCCCACTGAAAGAGCTCTTGTATCTTCGCTAATTTTCATCTGGCATCGTCGATCTATAGTGTGAATATTCCCCCAGATATTTAGAAACATCATGCGTTTTCTTAGTCCTAAGCACTGTACCTATTCTCATATTTCCCAAGAGTTAGTTTAATGGAATGGTCATTTTTCCAGTGCATAGCAGTGCTTATAAATATGCAGAAGTCAGTGTTACATAATTATAAAAAAAAATTCCTGGAACAGAAACCATCATTTAATCAAAAATATTAACTTAGGCTACATAAGAGTCAATTCTGGACGTCTGTATTGAAACTAACTCAGTATTATCTTCCCTTCCTCTTTCCTTACTTTCCCTGGCCAGCTATTACCACTGTGTGGAAAAAAAAGCAGATAATAGAATAGTACTAGTTTTGAAAATTCTGATTAATCAGTGATTGAAACACTTGGATTAATGAAATGTCAGTTACTGAGTATTTGCAAGTGATGCTGTTTTGTTATTTTGAGTTCATGTTTTCAGACACACTGGTATGGAAAGTTATTGAGACTGTTTTGCAGTAGTTTCCCGGTTGTCAGCAGATAAGCTCTTCTAGACTGCAGGAGGTGTGACTTTTCACGTGGATGACCCATAATTTTTACATGTCTTTTTTTGTTTTGATCTCCCTATGGTGCTTTACTCATTATGTATAGAAATAAGTCAAATGCTAACAGTAGGAGTCAGTGGTTTAGTGCAGGGAAGCTTGTGAAAGCAACGTCCCATTCTTCAACTACTTTGTTTAACCGTACATACAGCTGTGTTGTCCGCATACAGCGCCCTTACAGCGGAGCTGTAGTTTAGGGTCTGTCAACTGATTTTCATTTTTATTAGCTTTTTAAATAACAGAATAAATCATTTCTATATTTATCATTAGCTGTGATGTCACCCAAACTTCCTTTTGTATACTGTTGTGACACTGAATTTCATAAAAATGGTTTGAAATCATTACTTTTCAATGGGATGTTTGTACACAAATGTTAGTAGGATGCTTAAAACTATGATTACTGCCTTTAGGTCAAATTGATGCACTTCCATTGAGTGCAGCTATTTCACAACTTTTACTTTGGTTCTGGTAGCATCTTAACACGATTGAAGTGATTTGTTTACTTGGCTTAAATTTATTCTGTCTGCTTAGCCCCAGAATTTAAAACCGTCCTAACTTTACTAGCCAAATTATTGATTGATGAGGTAACATTTCATTTAGAAAATATTTGTCTGGAGTACTGTGTGCCAGGAACTTTGTACTGTGTAAAGAATTTCATTAATACTACTACGTCATGAGAAATGTGGCCTGAATAAGATGAACTGTCAGCAGTTCATCAACATGCTTTATTACAACACATCATTAGCGTGGCTCTATAAAAGTGTATACCCTATTCTTTTGTTGCAGATTGGACTACTAGAGTGAAGCAGATTGCTAAGTTGTGGAGAAAAGCAAGCTCTCAGGAAAGAGCACCATATGTGGTACTTTTAAAAACTCCTATGAATTAAATCTTCAAACAATTCTTGAACCTTATTTTTATTGTGTTAGGTTAATAAAAATTTTCCATCGCAGAAAATACTTGTTAATACTTCTGACAACAAGCAACTTTATTTTCACAGTGATTTCCTCATTATGTCTTAACGTAGAGTGTGACATTTTTTAAGCTAGTTAACAGACCAGGATGTTGAAGATTGAAAATCAGTTATTTGGGGGATGTATTTAATTCATTTCACTTTAGAATTGTTTTATCTGTTCAGCAAAGAGTACAGTTGGCCCCTGTATCCATGAGTTCTGTGTCCTTACATTCAGCCAACTGCAGATCAAAAATATTCAGGGGGGAAAAAGTGTCTCTGTACTGAACAAGCACGGACTTTTTTCATCACTGTTCCCTAAACAATAGAAGATAACGATTAACAAAGCATTTGCATTGTGTTAGGTATTTCATGTAGAAGGGTGTGAGTAGGTTATAGGCAAATACTGTGCCATTTTATGTAAGGGATTTGAGCATCCCAAAAATACTGCGGATTTAGGTATCTGAGGAAAGTCCTGGAACCAGTAACCCGTGGATACTGAGGGACAACTGTCCTGAGTTTGGAGCCTGATTTTGTGTGCCTCAGTTTCTTCAACCATTAGCTCTTTTCAGCCGGGTGCGGGGACTCACGCCTGTAATCCTAGTACTCTGGGAGCCGAGGCAGGAGGATCGGATCGCTCAAGGTCAGGAGTTCCAAACCAGCCTGAGCTAGAGCAAGACCCTGTTTTTACCAAAAATAGAAAGAAATGAATTGGCCTACTAAAAATATATAGAAAAAATGATCCGGGCATGGTGGCGCATGCCTGTAATCCCAGCTAGTCGGGAGGCTGAGGCAGGAGGATCGCCTGAGCCCAGGAGTTTGAGGTTGCTGTGAGCTAGGCTGATGCCACAGCACTCTAGTCCGGGCAACAGAGTGAGACTGTGTCTCAAAAACAAACAAACAAACAAAA
>CAUYRT010053603.1:0-16999 GCA_963574885.1 Lepilemur ruficaudatus
ACAGAGTAGGTTTTTGAATGTAACAAGATAAGTCAACTTGAGTGGTAATATATTTTGGGAAATCAGCTCACTACAAATTGTGACTGTAAACATTGTACTGTAAATGCTTTGTAGTTTTCCCCCAATTAAAAAAAAAAAAGAGAAACTAATGATTTCACATTGGCTGATAATAACTATGGGATAGTTATTATCTCCATTTTACAGATGAGAGAACCATCTCTGTGTGAAGGCCTCTAGCTTCATAAATCCCTCTGAGCACTCGATGGGATGACAGGGGAAGGGTGACGAGGTGAAGGACACCATCCATATCAAGGAGTCAAAAATAATGACAAAACCAATAAATCCAGAAATAGTAGCATACATATATTTAGGAATGAAGAGGGAATAAAAAAGAGCAAAAGAGTTGAAAATGGTTGCCTTGGTAAGGTGGGGAGACAAGGGAACCCTTGTACACTGTTGGTGGGAATGTAAATTAGTATAGCCATTATGGAAAACTGTATGAAGATTTCCTAAAAAACTAAAAGCAGACTTACCATATGAGCCAGTAATCCCACTACTGGGTATATATTTAAAGGAAATGAAATTAGTATGTTGAAGAGATACCTGCACTCCCATGTTTAGTGCAACATTATTCACAATAGCCAAGATATGAAATTAACCTAAGTGTCCATCAATGGATGACTAGACAAAGAAAATGTGGTATATATACACAATGGAATACATTCAGCCTTAGAAAAGAAGGAAACCTGGATGAAACCTGGTTCAACATGGATGAAACCTGAAGGACATTACATTAAGTGAAATTAGCCAGGTACAGAAAGAGAAATACTGTCTAATCTCACTTACATGTGGAATCTAAAAAAGTCAAAGTCATAGAGGCAGAGAGTAGAACAGTGGTTAGCAGGGGCTAGGGACGAGGGGATTGGTGAGATATTTGTCAAAGGATACAAAATTTCAACTAGAAGGATGAGTAAGTTCAAGAGACCTATTTTATAACATGGTGACTATAGTTAATAACAATGTATCATATGCCTAAAATTGCTAGGAGAGTAGATTTTGAGGGTCCTCACCACAAATAAATGAAAGTATGAGGTAAAAAAAAAAAAAGAGAGAGAGAGAAAGAAAGAAAAGAAAAGAAATGAGGACAAAGCTGTTGCTTTCTGCACAGACTAACACTACTTTGCAAAGCAGTCTGTGTGAATTGGTAAATATTTAGTCATACATTTTTTAAGGGGGTGTTATCTTTTCTGAGAATTTTCTCAAACACATCTCTTTATTGGGCCATACAAAACTGCCTTGATTAAAAGTGGGGGTCTCTGTTCTCATTTTTGCACAATTCTTCCTAATTGGGTGTGCCCCTCTTCCTTCAAAAGTCTACCCATGATTAAAGACTACCTGTTGCTGTTAACCTTTCTAAATGACTCTAAGTAAAAGTGATCTCTCTATTACTTTGTTCTGTAACCATTTGCTTAATATCCTGAATTACGTTTTCTTGGAAATCAAAGTAGTCTAATTTATTTGTTTCCACTATTATGGTAATAATTCATGTTCTGCCTGATGTCATCTATTCAGGGATGTCACAGCTGGAAGGGAGTCATCAAATTATCTGTTTTATTTCACTGTTGGATGAATTATTGCAACTTGTATTCAAGCCCCAAGAAATGAAAGACTTTCCGACAGCCAGAAGCTAATCAGCAAGAATTTACATTCATCACTTCCTGCTATAGCAGAGATCTTCCAGAACTTCGGGTTTCTGGTCTAAATATCCTCAGTTAGGAGTAGAAACATCTTTATCACAACAGTTAATATTTACTGGACTTGGGGATGTTGAGACACTGAGCTTAGTTCTTTTTTAGTATAATCAAATTTAATATCCACAGCAACCCTATTATAGGTATGTATTATCTCAGTCTGTTCTTAATCACTCTAATCTTCCAGATTTTTCCTACTTTGTACATGAACAGTTTTGCTTATAACTGTGAGTATGTGGTAGAGAAAAGTTTAGAGTAGGCTGGCTTGATGATCCCCCCCGCCCCCGCAGGGCTTTCTCTCCCTCTGCCCCCTTTTGTTCCTCAAACCTTAAATTAGTATGCCTTTTAAGCTTCATCAGAGTCGTTTAGAGTAAGATTCCTTTTCTTGTTCAATTTATACTAAGATACAACATGTTAATATCTTCAAAGCAACAGCATATTGCAAAACATGATTTCTAAAATTTCATATTACTTAGCTGACTTAATCAATTGTGTTGCAGAAGATGTATTATCTCACTCTCAGCCTGATAGAGATTATTTAATGATTTACATTTTAAAAATTGAATCACAGTCAATACCTATTTCTTACTTAGGACAAAATAGTGTTACTATTTCTTTGCTTTCATTAGTACAAAGTCTTATCTCCCAAGAGAGACTCTTCTGTCAACATAATTAATATACTTTTAAATTTGATTTAGAGATTAGTAATGACAAACTAAGGAAAATAAATATTTTTTCAGTGTTAACAAGTCTGATAACCTAGATAATTGTCAGATATTTTCCCTTCTACTTGGCTTTTTATTTTATTTGGATTAAATGAGATCTTTAAATCTTGAAATTAACACATGTTAATTTCAAACAATTTTGTAAAACAATCAAGATTTGAGGATACTGTTTTGACTCTACTTATTGAGTCTAAACTGTGGAAGAAAAATTTCTATTGCTTTTTATTCTTCAAAAATTTCTTTAAAATATTTGTTAAAGCAAGAGAACCAAAGGATAAACTCTTTTAAATAATGTATTGGACTAAAAAAAAATCACATTGCTTTTTTTTTTTTTTTTTGCTGAGGAAACCTTAACAATGCTTATAATTTTACAGATCGTTAAATTCCTAATCCTTTTTTATTACCTTTTAAACCTATTTCCTAGTATTGTTTTTCCCTTCAAAAAATTAAATTTTCTATCAATAAGTAGCATAATTAGCTAACTATATTTAAAATTTTCCATATGTTTTATAAATATTAATTCCACAAATGTTTCTTGAGTATCTCCTATATGCAAGTATTATTCTGCTGAGACTTTCTGGCATTAATGCAAACAATTTGTCTCTGATTTTGGGGAGTTTTTGGTATCTGTATAATTCTCTTAACTCATCATTTTGGTGGATTGAAGTACTTCTCTTCATACCCCAAATGGGAGTGTCTTAAAGAAAAATCTGCCTTTACCTTTGCGCTTATCTTTCTCTTGCTTGGGTTGGAACAAGAGTAGATGTGGTAGGTTGAATAGTGGCATCCAAAGTTGTTAGGTCCTAATCTCTGGAACATGTAAGTGTTTTCACCTTTAAAAATTGGAAGTTTACCTGCTCTTGCTCATCAAAAAAAGAAAAAGAAATTAAAAAAAGAAAAAAGTTTAAAAAAAAAAAAGAAGAAGAAGAAGAAAGAATAAAAAGGGAAAATAAAAATTGGAAGTGGTTCAAAGGAAAACCTGGGAACTGATGGCAACAGCAACGCATGAAAAGGTAGAGAGAGCCCAGGTGACCCCTGACTCTGCAAAGTGGGACCTACTCTAAGTTCCCTGAGGAAGGAAAGATGACCGGCTAAAAGATGTTGCTTCTTTCAATTGTATTTTCTGGTCAGGAAATGCTCTTTTTTTTTTTTTTAGACAGACTACCCTGGGTAGAGTGCAGTGGTGTTATCATATCTCACTGCAACCTTGAATTCCTGGGCTCAAAGAGATCCTTCTGCCTCAGCCTCCAGAGATCCTTCTGCCTCAGCCTCCTCTGCCTCAGCTGGGTCTACAGGCACATGCCATGACGTCCAGCTAATTTCTCTACTTTTAGTAAAGATGGGGTCTTGCTCTTGCTGGGGCTGGTCTCGAACTCCTGAGCTCAAGCAATCCTCCCACTTCAGCCTCCTAGAGTGCTAGGATTACAAGCACAAGCCACTGCACCTGGCCAGAAATGCTCTTTCAAAGGATGGATTTCTCAGCAATTCTCTGTGTTACTTCTGAAATTATACTGTACCCCATCCCAATGGGGTCATGGTTAGTGCTTATATTATCATGAGCTATTTTCCTTACTTATAGAACTTCAACTCATTCTGTCCCCAGTGCTCAAACATAACAAATAATATAGCAATTTCACCTCTTCTTTTCTTGTTGTCTTCCCTCCTAGAAACTTCTATCCTCCTACTTCAATCAGGACTTTCTTCTGAGCCTCAGCATAGCTCTTATCCTGAGATTTTCTTGCCTATTTTGGTGTGCTGAATTCTCTGTTTTCTTCATCCCAAGTCTTCCTATCACATAGTTTATTCTCTCGTTTTACTAAAGCATAAAATCTAGGAACTCCTTAAGAGTAGGACACACATGAAGTTAAATTTGAAGTTTTTACATATATAAATATTTTTGATTTTCTTTCATCACACTTGTATATTAGTTTCTCTGAACATAGAGTTCAAATTTGGAACATTTTCTCTCAGAATTTTGAAGACTTATCCCACCTATAATAATAATTTCAGTATTGATATTGACAAATCTAAAGGTGTTATAATTTATTTGCATATGACTGACTTTTTTTTCTTGAAAGCTTTTAGGATCTTCATGTTATCCTTGTTTCTCTGAAATTTCACATGATGTGAAATTGATATGTACCTTTTAAAAATTAAAAATTTATTCTCTTGGGCATTTGGTATGCCCTATCAACCTTGACTCAGATGTCTCTGAGTTTTTTGGAAATCTTCTTGTTATTTAATTGTTTTCTCCTCCATATTTTCTCTGTTCTTGTTTTCTATAACCACTAGTGGTCAGCTATGTGGCCCTCCAAGATTAATCCTCAAATTTTCCTATCTTTTCTCTCTTATGTTCCAAATTATTTGATATTTTGTCCAACTTTTGAGAGATTTCTTCAACTTTATCTAATAACCGTTCTATTTAATCTTACATTTTGTTCCTTACACTTATTTCAGTTTTCAACAGTTTCTTGTTCTTTTTAAAAAAAAAAATTTATGGACACACAATAGTACATATTTAGGAGATACATGTTATATTTCATTACACAGATACAATGTGTAATCAGGATAATTGGGATATCCATCACCTCAAACACTTACCATTTCTTTGTGTTGGGAATGTTCCAAATCCATTCCTCTAGCTATTTTGAAATACACAACAAATTATTGTGAACTATACTCATCCCATTGTGCTCCTGAACACCGGATCTTATTCCTTCTACCTGTATTTTTGCACCCATTAACCAACCCCTCATTATCACCCACCTCCCCACCACACTTCCCAGCCTCTGACAATCATCATTCTACTCTCCACCTCCATTAGATCAATATTTTTAGCTTCCATATATGAGTGAGAATATATGATATTTGCCTTTCTGTGCCTGGCTTATTTCACTTAACATAATGCCCTCCAGTTCCATCCATGTTGTTGAAAATGATAAGATTTCATTCTTTTATGGCTGAATAATATTCCATTGTGTGTATATATCACATTTTCTTTATCCATTCATCCACTGATGGACACCTAAGTTGTTCCCATATCTTAGCTATTGTGAATAGTGCTGCAGTAAACACGGGAGTGCAGATATCCCTTTCATACGCTGACTTTCTTCCTTTTGGATATATACCCAGCAGTGGGATTGCTGGATCATGGTAGCTCTATTTTTAGTTTTTTGAGGAATCTCTACTTTCCATAGTAGCTGTGCTAAGGAGTTTCTTGTTCTTTTGTTGCTTCTTTTTCAGAGTACTCTGTCTTTATTTTATGTTTACAATATTTTTATCATCTCTTTGAGGGCATTATTATAGATTTATCTGGAGTTTTTCACAGTAATCTAAAAATTATACTTTTCCATTTGTTTGCCTATTTGTTTTAATCTACCTTTCAGTCTGTAATCATTCCATGAATGTCTAGTGATATTTAATTTGATGTTAATAATATTTGGTCCTATTTTCAAATTTAATTAAAAACATTGCAATGCTATAAACTACTTTTATTGATTTAATTTCCCTTTAAGCTACTTGGCTCATCAACTAAAACCTTTTTAAGTACTAATTAATAGTAATGTATCTAACAAATTAAACTTTTAATAAGCTGAATCTAAACTTCTGTTATTATTTTTATAGCATGCAGATTGGTTTCTTTGACTTAGTAGTATGCATTTAAGATTCCTCCATGTCTCTATATGGTTTGATAGCTCATTTCTTTTGTGCACTAAATAATATTCTACTGTCTGGAAAGCTTCTTATTTTTAATTTTGATTTTCCCTTTCAGAGCCTAAGATCTTTCAAGGTTTTTCAGTAGAGTGCTATTGGCATACTATTTATTTTTTGTACAAATTTATGGGGCACATGTGCAATTTTGTTACATGCATAGATTGTGTAATGTTCAAGTCAGGGCTTTTAGGGCATCCATCACCTGAATAATGTACATTGTACTCATTAAGTAATTTCTCATCATCTTCCTCCCTCCCACCCCGTCACCCTTCTGAGTCTCTCTTGTCTATCATTCTACTTTCTGCCACTATTGGGTCCCTCTTCTCTCACTGCCACTGAAGTCATCTAATATTGTGCCATCCAATAGTAATACTGCTACTACTAATACATCAACATTAATACTAATCTACTAATCTAATACTAGTATCAAATTTAATATCTAATATTTAATTAGTATATAATCTAATACTAGTATAATACATTGAATATCATACTCATTAATAATATTGCTAATACTAACACATACTCTGATCTAATAGTTTATACAGAGTATACTATCCATCCATGGGGTGCCAGGGACTCTTCCATCAGATTTTTTTTGAGAGCTTTTAATTCTATTTATTTATTTGAGTTTAGAAAATTTTATAGAGACAAAACTTGACAATTTTTTTAAAAATTTGTGTTTCAATAGATTTAGGGGTACAAGTGGTTTTTGGTTACATGGATGAAATAATAGTGGTGATGTCTGGGTTTTTAGGGCACCCATCACCCGAACAGTGTACATTGCACTTAGTAGGTAAGTTTTTCTTTCTTCCCTCACTCCCTTCTCACCCTCCCCTTTCTGAGCCTCCAGTGTCCTCTGTACCACTAGGTTTGCCCCTGCATACCCGCAGGTTAGCTCCTACTTGCAAGTGAGAACATGTGGCATTTGGTTTTCCATCCCTGAATTGCTTCACTTAGGATAATGGCTTCCAGTTTCATCCATGTTGCTATGAAAGACATTATTTCATTCTTTTTTGGGAGAGTAGTATTCCATGGTGTCTATACACAACATTTTCTTTATCCACTCTTCAGCTGACCGGCTCTTAGGTTGGATTCCATATCTTTGCAACTGTGAATTGTGCTGTGATAAACATACAGTTGCAGGTGTCCTTTTGATATGATGATTTCTTTTCCTTTGGGTAGATACCCAGTAGTGGTATTATTTATTTATTTATTTATTTCAGGATATTATTTTGGTTACATGTTATGACTTTGCCCCACCCAAACCATGATTTGAGGTATGCCTCTTCCCCACTATGACGCTCACCGCGTCCATTAGTTGTGAGTTTACCCACCCCCAACACTCCAATCCCTGAAGAATATTACTACCGTGTGAGCACCATAGTGTTGATCAGCTAGTGCCAATTTGATGGTGAGTACATGTGGAGCCTGTTCTTCCATTCTTGTGATATCTCACTTCAGAGGATGGGCTCAAGTTCTATCCAGGAATAGAAGAGGTGCTGGATCACTGTTGTTTCTTATAAAATTGAGTAATATTTCATTATATACATATACCAAATTTTATTAATCCACTCATGAATTGACGGGCACTTGGGTTGTTTCCATATCCTTGCAATAGTGAATTGTGCTGCCATAAACATCCGGTGCAGATGTCTTTATTACAGAATGTCTTTTGTTCTTTTGGGTAGATGCCTAATAGTGCTATTGCTGGATCAAAGGGTATTTCTATTGCTTCAATGCAAAATTGCTAAATTCCCTGAATCCTCAGGAAGACACATCTTATAAATGATGGAGTCAAAACACCCAGAGTACCCTTCAAAAAGAAATTCTTTTCTCCCAGTTGAGGATGTCATTCTCATAAGTGGGCTAAGGACTCCTTCCCAGGAGAAGTCTGTTTTACTGAAAGTAATTCCTGCACTGACCAAACATTAACTTCGGTAACTAGAAATAGAACAAAATGGAATAACTTTTCCCTTGGAGTAAACCTGCATTGCTAAAAACCAGAGGGTAGAGAATTGTTTGTATTACAAGTAAATAATCCTTTTGTATCAGGAGGCAGTATATATATAGACACTGACATTTAAATGTGTATAACTGTAAGCAATTCTTGATCATTAAGTGTTATTTGTTTTATACAATTAAGCATTTATTCTGTCTAAAAAGTCATTAAGTGCTATGATTCATACAGGGATATTACATGCTTATTGAAGTAGAAACTTTATTCAGAGGGCTCAGGGTCTCAATAATATCAGTCTCCTTGGAAAGATGCCCTTATGCAAATATTTTTAAAAGGTTTCATTAAAAACATAAGGATTTTATTGAAAAAAATGTGTTTAAAAATTGTATTGAATTCAATTTTGTGTGTGTGAATATCTATTTCCAGAAATATGTAATATTAATAATGATGTGTATTTTTATGAAGCTGAAAATTATATGAATTAATTGTTTCAAAGCTAATTCTTTTTTTTTCTGGCCTATTCTTAATCTTAAAAAGAGGAGTTAACTCTGAACTGATAAGAAAAATGACTAAGGAAGTGCTAAAAGTTTCACTGCTCCACAGTCTAAAGGTTAAAAATAAAGCTGGTAGTTGAAAATCATGCCTAATACCAATAGCTGCATTGTAGAAGGATAGAGATCAAAACAATCACTTTCCCCTTTTCTTTGAAAATTAAAAATAAAAATAAATATATATATATGCATTTCATTTTCTCAAAATTATTTTTCTATTTTGGAGCCTTTTCAATTAAATCTCTTTTAACTTTCAAAATATAATAAAAATATATGGCAGAATGAAACTGGGAAATATAATGGTTTTATTTTTTAGGTTGTTTTGTTTTGTTTTTGGTGAAGAAGAGTCTTTAAAGTAGTTTTGCAGTCACTCATGGATACCTCTGTGGAAAGCAGTCAAGATTTTGTTTTTCTTTTGTAAGGCTTATCTTCCCAGAGATACCACTATTCCACTTAGCCAGAATGGAATTTTCCAGATTTTCTCTTTGATTGTTTCCTAACATTATGGTCCAGGAGGCATCAAGAAGAAACTGCAAATTCAATGTCCAAACATAGCACTATCTTCTGATTTTACTGTTCGTGGCACATTAGAGTTTAAAAATTGGTGATTCAGGCATTTCAGTAAATGGGTTCAGAACTGCCAGAGCTACAGAAGCATAGCAACAACCTGCCTTCATTCTCCAAGAGTGGACCTCGTGTGTCCTAGAAGGTTCACACCAGCCCTTCAGCTATAGAAATTTTATTTTCTATTGAAGATTCATACATTCTTGGCTGTTGATCAGTTTGCGGGGCAAAAAGATGTATATTAGGTAAATCCTGACAGGCTATGTTTGTTTGAGAGACAAAATAAAATAAACATGGAGTTCAATGACCCTAGAGAGGTTTCAGGAATGTCCATCTAATAGAATAATATAAAAAGTTAAATTTCTAGGCAGAAAGAGAAAAAGGCACAAGCCCAAGTGTACCCCTCAAATAAGTGTTAACTGTCATAAAAGTGTCCTTTCTCTGTTGTTGTTTTGGGGCATTAATACCACTACTAAAAGAGTCACTGAGTTGTTTCTAAGAAGAATCAACCCATCCTTTCACAATACTTAATTCCATACCAGAACTCACTTATAAATTGTATAAAGAAAGAAATAACAGCTTTGCAAGATGGAATGGTGTTGAAGAATCAAAACATTGTAACCATCACTTCCTTCATAGGCTCTGTTAATAGAGAAGTCAGAAACTTGGCAAAGTTGCCATTTTAGTTTGTGTAAAAAAAAAAAAAGAAAAGAGAAGTCAGAAACTTTAGTAAATGTCTTTAAAACGTTACGAATACTGTATCTGTTCTAATGAACAAAGAGAAAATATTTCAGTTGGCACTATGAAAGTAAAAAATAAAAAAAGGTGACAGAGGATTGCATTTTCCCCAAGATTAGGAATAAAAAATTATTGTCAAAAGATGATAATATCTATTGAATAACTACCACATGCAAGGCATTGTGCTCATTTACTTTAATCCCCACGAAAGTCTTATGCTATAAACATTATTTGTTCCCACTTTTTTGAAAGAAATGTTAAGTCACATAGGGCAACTATTTTAGTTATTAATAGCATAAGTAATACTACGCATGATAAACAAACCCCAAAATCCCAATAGCTTCACATGATATAAATTTATTTCGATCTCATATCACAGTCCAATATAGGCATGTTGGTTGAGCAATCTTCCACATGGTCACGCAGGGATTCAGCCTCTTTCTATGTTGTAATATTGACATACCCCAGGGCCTTAGCATCTATATAAATCACATCATTTCCACTCACGTTCCATTGGCCAAAACTCAGTCACATCTAAATATAACAGAATCTAGGAAATAAGACACCCTGCTCAAAAGAGAATGAAAGGGAAGGAGCCTAATTCTGGCATCAAATAACTTGTCGACGGTTACAGAACTAGTGAGTTGCAGAGGTAGGATTTGATCAATACAAAATAAGTACAATAATGAGAAAGAACAGCACAGCCTTTCCCCTCATGGAACTTATAGTCTGTAAAGACAAGCATTAATTACACAGAAAAGTAAGGTTGCAACTATAAGGAGCACTGTAAAATAGAAGAGCATGGGCTGTGAAAGCTTATGAAAAGGGTTGCATGGGATGGGTGGGTTTGAAGAAACACTAGAACTGAAATCTGAAGGACAAATGGAAGAGGAGTCTACTAATAGGCAGAGGAAGCAGCATGTGCCAAGATCCATTAATAGGGAGGAGCCTGATGAGTATGAGGAAATTTAAACAAGTCCTCGTGCTGAGGAAGAAAGTGAACAAGACAAAGAGTGGGGTAAGACCAGTCCTTGTAGGCCATGTTAATTAATGCTGTCTTTATCTTCAGAGTGAAGTGAATGATGTAAGATTTTTAAGCAGGAAGTTGAGCTGATTGGATTTGCTCATTTAAAGCATCAGTCTGTGCGCATCATAAAAAAAAAAACGGACTGATGAGGTGACCAGTAGCTGCACAGAGACCACTTAGGAGGCTGTTGTAACTGATCAAATAAAAGTTAACAGTAGCCTGAACCTGTGATGGTGGTGGTGGGAAGAAACAGAAAGAGTAAAAAGGATTTGAGGAAGATTTAGAAATGCAATACACAATCTTTATGACCAGTTGGATATGGATTCTGTCTAGAGGATGACAGAGATTTGCAAATACTTGCTTAATAATGCCAACAACATTACAAAGTAGCTTCACTCAGAGAACTTAGGAAGGTATCATTTATATAAAATAGAAATAATTATATGCCATTTTAGAATCTGAACATATCATGATTTTTTTTAAATTAAATACCGAGATATTAAAATAACTCTATTCTTTGCAAGCCCCTCTCTTCTTTTATGTTTCTTTTAAATATCAGGTGAGGTTCCCGTTATCTCAGTCCGCCCCCTCTGATTTCATAAGAATCTAACATTTTTTATTTAATGTGGGAAGTTCACATGGGCTCTAAACACATTTACTGAATCTACTTGAGAAAGGAAACAGCATTCTTTAGTTGCCTCTGAATGTTCCAGTCAGTTAAAATGAGAAAATTGCGTGAAAGGAAAACTGGATGGGTGGAAAATTTCTCTAATGTTGTTGTGATTACTAAAATTAAATTTATTATCTGACATGTTCTTCTAAATGAACACTACAAATGCCCTGAAGAATAGTGTTTCTGTTGTCTTGGCAGTGGACATACATTAGTCATTCAGGTCATGGCCATGTGATTCCGAAGTGATCCCAATTTGATTGCACTTTCATATTAACACCTGAGCTGCCTAATGATTTTTATTATTATTTTTTCCTCTAAAAAATGAATACATGCTTACTGAAGAAAATGCATAAATGATATAAGAAAAACGTTAAAAAAAATAGGATTATGGTCCACCTAGGCTATTTCTAATTTTTGCCCTGATAAAAATGTTGGAATGAATATCTGGGGAGATATACCTTTATATTACTTCATTAATTTCTTAGATTCCACGTAATAGAATTATTTCATAAGAATATTTTCATATATTCTCAAATTGCCATGCAGAAGAGTTGCACCAATGTGTATACCTAGCAGCAACATAACACAATGGCCCACTCTTGGATGCATTGAATATGATCTTTGCTCATTGTCTGCCAACTTGAAACCTGAAGAATGGTATATTTCACTGTTGTTTAAATCTGAATTTCTATGAATACTAGTGGAGTTCAACAGTTTTCTATTTTTTCTCTCCCCAAGCCATACTTGTCTGGAGATTTTAAATGGAGGCCATATTACTAATTCGTGTCTCTGTTTGCTATTGGAGGACCACAGTTCTTCAAATTGCTCCCAGAGATGTCTGACGTGAGAAGGGACAAAAGCCCTGCTGACTACCATTTGGCACGTGCCATTTTCTTCTTTCTCCTGACCTGACTTCCTTCCGAAATATCTGCAGTCCCTGTTGCCTGAGAAACTACGTGTAGGACCTTTGCCATTAACTCTGGTTGCACAAAAAGCAATAGCACTACTGTTGGGCTCCACTCTCAATCCCGGGAAACTTCTTCCTCCTTAAGCTACTGCTGCCACTTCCTCAGGGTACCACTCAGTCTGTTTATGTGAGAGGTGAGGAGGCTTGCAACTGCTACCATTTGTGCATGATACCACCACCTCTGCTGGTCACCCTAATACTGATGCACTGAGGCGAGAGATGCAAAACTTTAAGGTATTCCATAGTTTAGGGGCAGAACCCCCTGTCCCTTTATATTGAACAATATATAAAAGTAATGGTGCTGAGTTTCTTGTAGCAAAAGAACTCCTCAATCATTATCTACATTGTTCACCTCCTCCCAGCTATGTACATCACTAAGAATCAGACAGGAAGCGCTGGAGAAATGGAGACTCAACCATCTAAGCAGTAATTGCAATGCTCAGAGTTGCCTCCGCTCTCCTCTGATGACTACGTTTTTCTTTTGTAGTCAAGTGTGCCTGTTCTCTTCCCTAAAGATGAATTTGTCTCAGTTCTTCCTTCCCCAAAGCTCCTCCCCTTCACATAAACAGATAATGGGTGATTCACCTCATCAGCCCGCCAGGTGCCGTTACATTCTAACTCCCAACGTAAACAGTTTAGGTGTAAGCTGGATGCTCCTCCTCACCATCATTTCATGTATTTGTATGGTTTGTAAATGGTCACTGGAATTTTTTTAATTAATTTATTTTTGTTAATACATAATAGCTATATATATTTTTACAGTATATGTGATAATTTGATAACTTCATATAATCAAATCAGGGTAATTGGGATATCCATCAATCTTAAATAATGATCTTTTTATGCTAGAAACATTCAAATTATTCTCTTCTAGTTATTTTGAAATGTACAATCAATTAATGTTAACTACTGTCACCCTACTGATCTATCAAACACTAGGTCTTATTTCTTCCAAGCGTATATCTGTACCCATTAATCAACCTCTCTTTATCCCCCTACCTCCACCCTTCCTGGCTTCTGATAACCACCAGTCTACTCTCCTTCTTCATGAGAACCACTTTTTTAGCTCACACATATGAGTTAGAGCAACCAATATTTGTCTTTCTGTGCTTGGCTTATTTCACTTCATGACCTCCAGTTCCATCCATGTTGCTGCAAATGACAAGATTTCATTCTTTTTTATGACTGAATAATATTCCATTGTGTATATATACCACATTTTCTTTACCCATTCATCCATTGATGGGCACTTAGGTTGATTCCGTATTTTGGCTATTGTGAATAGTGCTGAAGTAAACATGGAGTGTGGATATCTCTTCAATATATTGATTTCCTTTCTTTCGGATAGATACCCAGTAGTAGAATTGCTGAATCATTGGTAGTTCTATTATAATATTTTTAGTTTTTTGAGGAACCCCAATAGTTCCCCATTGTGGCTGTACTGATTTGCTTTCCCACCAACAGTGTATGCGAGCTCCCCTTTCTCCATGTCCTCGTCAGCATCTGTTTTTCCCTGTCTTTTTTGATAATAGCCATTCTAACTGGGGTGAGATGATATTTCATTTTGGTTTTGATTTTCATTTCCCTGATGATTATTGATGTCAAGCATTTTTTATATACCTGTTTGCCATTTGTATGTGTTCTTTTGAGAAACAGATCCTTTGCCCATTTTTAAATCAGATTATTTGGTTTTTTGCTGTTGAGCAGTTTGAGCCCCTTAAATATTCTGGGTTTTAACTCCTTGTCAGGTGAATAATTTGCAAATATTTTCTCCCATTCTGTGGGTTGTCTCTTCATTTTGTTGACGATTCCCTTTCCTGTGCAGAATCCCATAATGCCATTTCTCTATTTTTACTTTTGTTACCTGTGCTTTTTTTTTTTTTTTTTTTTTGAGACAGAGTCTCACTCTGTTGCCCAGGCTACAGTGCTGTGGCATCAGCTTAGCTCACAGCAACCCCAAACTCCTGGGCTCAAGCGATCCTCCTGCCTCGGCCTCTCAAGTAGCTGGGACTACAGGCATGTGCCACCATGCCCAGCTAATTTATATATATATATATATATATACACACATATATATATATGTATTTTAGTTGTTCAGCTAATTTCTTTCTATTTTTTTAGTAGAGATGGGGTCTCACTCTTGCTCAGGCTGGTCTGAAACTCCTGAGCTCAAATGATCCTCCCATCTCAGCCTCCAGAGTGCTAGGATTATAGGCGTGAGCCACCGTGCCCAGCCTGTTACCTGTGCTTTTGAGGTCTTAAACTAATACAAAAAAATCTTTGCCCAGACTAATGTCCTGAGGATTCCCCCAATATTTTTTTCTAGTACTTTCATAGTTTCAGGTTGTATCTTTAAGTTTCTAATCCATTTTAATTTTATTTTTGTATATTCTGCTCCACTGGTCTATGTGTCTGTTTTTATGCCAGTACCATGCTTATTTGGTTACTATAGCTTTGTAGTATATTTTAAAGTCTAGTAGTGTGATGCCTCCAGCTTTGGTCTTTTTGTTCCGGATTGCTTTGACTATTTAGGGTCTTTTGTGGTTGCATATAAATTTCAGGATTATTTTTTCTATTTCTGTGAAGAATGTCATTGGTATTTTGATAGGTATTGCATTGAATTTGTAGATTACTTTGGGTAGTATGGTCATTTTAACAATATTAATTGTTCCAGTCCATGAGCATGGACTATTCCTCCATTCATTTTTTTTTTTTTTTGACACAGAGTCTCACTCTGTTGCCTGGGCTGTAGAGTGCCGCGGCATCAGCCTAGCTCACAGCAACCTCAAACTCCTGGGCTCAAGCAATTCTTCTGCCTCAGCCTCCCGAGTAGCTGAGACCACAGGCATGCGCCACCATGCCCGGCTAATTTTTTACATATATTTTTTAGTTGTCCAATTAATTTCTTTCTATTTATAGTAGAGACGGGGTCTCGCTCTTGCTCAGGCTGGTCTTGAACTCCTGACCTTGAGCAATCCACCCGCCTCGGCCTCCCACAGTGCTAGGATTACAGGCGTGAGCCACAGCACCCGGCCAGGTTTCTAATTTTTTGTGTATATTACAGTGTTTAGTTTTTAAAAATCACATCACCTTTCCAACTTTTTTCTCTTAGCGTTTATTCTTAAGGATATGTGTGGTTTTTAAAAAGCCATCTTCTGGCTTAAAAAAGCATTAGTTTATTTTTGTAGATTCCAGGGTGGTGTATCATACTATGGTTTTTCCTCTTCCTGGGCTCAGAATTGATCAAAATCAGGAGGAGAAATTCAGGCTTGTTGGTCAGAGTGATATTTAAGTTTTGGATTGTTAGTCTTGTCTATTCTATATTTGCTCTGTGTCCTGACAGCCCATGGTAATGAAAGCACTGGCCCTGCCAGAGATGTAGCATAGTATTTATGGCTTCTTTTGTTTGTGTGGAAATTTTGGAATATTTCCCACCAGTGTTCATTTAGTGTTTTCATCAGTATATAGAGGAGGGTAGAACAGCAAGATAATTATCTCTAGATTTAATACATTTAAATTCAGAAATAAGGCTGAAGATTTTCAAAAGTTATAAGTAGAAGTCCTTTATATAGTTTTTACTGTTTTCTTACAAGTCAGTTTTGTTTATATGAAAGTGGTTTAGTTTGTAAGCTGTTCAGTACAGCTTCCAATTCTATTAAGCTTTAAGTTGCCCACTAAATACAGTATTCATTTTCAGCTTTAAGTCAGGAAATGCTCAGTTTTCACTCTTGAAATATTGGGTATTAAACCTTTTAAACTAATCCATTGGTCAAATAAAATTTCTATTTCTGGGGGGTTTACTTTAAAAAAATGAGAAACGCTAATTTTGTATTCTAGAAATTCGTATATATCCTGTGTTTAAATGTATGACTGTTTCTGGTTTGTACTTACTAGATAACATACTTAGGGTGTTGTAGGACAAAAGCATTATACAATTTTATAGTGCCATTTAAGACTGAGAGAAGAGGGCCGGGCACGGTGGCTCACACCTCTAATCCTAGCACTCTGGGAGGCCGAGGTGGGAGGATCACTCGAGGTCAGGAGTTGGAGACCAGCCTGAGCAAGAGCAAGACCCCGTCTCTAATAAAAATAGAAAGAAATTAATTGGGCAACTAAAAACATAGAAAAAATTAGCCAGGCATGGTGGCACATGCCTGTAGTCTCAGCTACTTGGGAGGCTGAGGCAGAAGGATTGCTTGAGCCCAGGAGTTTGAGGTTGCTGTGAACTAGGTTGACGCCACGGCACTCACTCTAGCCCGGGCAACAGAGTGAGACTCTGTCTCAAAAAAAAAAAAAAAGGAGTCTTACAGAAAACTATTTTCTTCTATT
>CAUYRT010053604.1:0-11644 GCA_963574885.1 Lepilemur ruficaudatus
AAGTAGAAGAAAGAAATATGTGTTTCCATGTGATTAAATCTTAATCCTTGGCTCACAAAAATATTATTGCTATTGTACAAATGAAAGAAAAAAAATCTGAAGAAAACAATAAAAATTTAGTTCTATGTAAAAGGATCCAAATAAACATTTGATTTGAAATTATGTTTATTTAGTAATTCAATAGGAAATATTTGCCTCACATCAATAGTTACAAAAAATAGATTTCATCTGGAGATTCCTCTAAACATACCAGAAATGTAAACAAAGCAGGAACCATTTTCAATTAGATTGTGATTGGACTAGATGTAACGATAAAAATTGAAGTGTGAGCTTTCCACTTATTTTATCTGAGTTGTTAAAAATGTCCTATTACTTAAATTCAAAACAAAATTTGTCCTTTGGGTTGAAGACTTTATTTGAAAGATTACAATAGTAAAAATAATCAGTAACATCTGTAATAGTTTAAATAATATAATTGTAGTTTATATTAATAATTAAATTTTAACTTAAAATGCAGTATCTATAATTATTTGTATTTTTACTTTATTCACAAATATCCTACATAAAATTTTATGGACTGAACTGTTCCCCAAAAATTCATATGTTGAAGCCGTAACCTCCAATGGGACTTTAACCCTCCCATGGGTTAAATGAGATCAAAGGGGTTGGGACCTAATTCAGTATGACTGGTATCCTTGCAAGAAGAGGAAGAGACCAAGCAAGGGCACACACAGAGGAAAGGCTATGAAAGAACACAGGGAAGGGGTAGCTGTGTGCAAGTCAAGGAGAAAGGTCTCAGAATGAACCAAACCTGCCAGAACTTTGATCTTGAATTTCTGGTCTCCAGAACTGTGAGAAAATAAACTTCTGTTATTTAAGCCACTCAGTCTAGGTTATTTTTTTATGCTAGCCCTAGAAAACGAATATAAAAAGCTAAGCCCAAATTGGTAATTTTCCCAAATAAGTATTAGGACAAGAAAAATGTTATATATAGAAATCTACAGTTTGCTACGGTTGCTTTAAAATTCAAAATAGATATATACCTGAAACCAAAAAGTTATCAAATTTTAACTCCAAAGAAATGACTCCCTAAGAAGAGAGAGCCAGATGTTTTAGTTTATTGTTTAAAAATGCAGCAGGCTGAGGTGTGGAAAATCTTGGGCATCAATAGGGTTCTATGTGCTATTGAGGTTTGAAAGTAGAAAGCAAGGAAACATAAAATCATGTGTACTTTGATATATGTCTATTATTTGGACAGTGGTTGGTTGTATATAAAGAGTAGATCTGGCCTTTGAAAAAATATAAGCAACTAAGCAGGATATCTCCATTTAGATAAACCAGAATGGGATTTTAGGGCTACAGGTGCACTGGAGTACTTTGCAAGAAAGCTGTGCTGGATCTGGTCCATTGGTATGATCCATTCCTATCGCCTTATAGGGTGCTTTTCTGTATTGTAAAGACAGAAAGCTAAAGACTTCGTTTCATAGATTCTTTCACAAGTATTAGATGCAAATGTGGTTCTTTCAGTTAGATACATTCATGTGAGAGTTCTGAAGGGGAAGTGTAGTCCTGGGTATCAGCCGTCTCCTCATTCATTAGGAACATGCCAAACTCAGTGGTCCAGTGGTAGCCTCCTGATGATTTTCCACTTCCCTGATGGTGTCAGAGGTTGTATCTCCATTGGCTCGACAATTCAATAATGTAACATTCTGAAGTACAGCTCAGAGCCTACTTTTCCAATAATGCTCTGGATTAAATCTTCTTCTGCTCACAATATTTAGTGTAATTTCTGACTCTTAGAGAAACCAAGAAGTAATTTTCTATTTTCCGTATGAAATTAATTCTACTGGCTTGTGGAAAAGCAGCTGTTATCCATATTCTGAATTTGATTTAATAGAAAATGTATATTATTATAACCCAAGATATCTCCAAATGTATACAGAAGTAGATAAATATAACTTTCCCAAAACGTGAAAATGATTCCAATTTCACACTTAAGAGTTTTTTAAACTCACAGATACATTCTTACTCCTCCCCACCCACCCCATGTAGAATATACATTAACTTAATTGATGATTATGATTAATAGTTAAGTAGAAAAACTGTTTTTTCAACAAAGGGTTAGGCTTACTTTATCAGTTGGTCACAAAGTTGAGTCACAACATATCCACTCACATGCACCAGGGGTATTAAACTTCATCTTCCTAGCCCTAGTGACAGCAGGAAGAATTTATGAAAGAAAAAAAGTCATGTTATTCTTTCAGTCTTTTATTCAATTCAATTACTTCCTGTTCTATAACAGCTCAGAAATTAAAACTGTATTGAGACACAAACCTGTCTGTCCATTGCCTTAGGAATATTTAGCTGAATTATACCTGAAGAAAGCTTTTAACCAGCATTTCTTTGAATAATTTTAATGGAAAGGATACTTGACAGGGAGAGGTAAAAGCTTGAGTTCTTATGTCTTTGCAGCCATTAACTAGCAAAGGGCATTTCATTAAATCCACTGGGACTTAGATTCCACTACAGTTAAAAATCACAGGTGACCTAAATGATCTCTACAACTCCCTCTAGGTCTAAGATATCAGGCTTGTCTTCTGGCTACACTGTACCAGGAAGGAATATTTAAAGAGAGTATTTGAAATGGTCTATTATTTTATGGAAAGAAAGTGCTGAACTAGAACAAGTTAATTAAATATACACAGAAATAAAAGGAGGAAATAAGGCATTTCCCAAAGGAAAATCTATAATTTAATGCAGATTTTTAATTAAGGTAATGTCTCAAATTATCAATAAATATTATGAAAGAGGCTTCTTTCACCACTGCACTACCTAAACTCACATATGTCTTGCTAAAATCCTTTAGGGAAATGCTGGCACATATCTTCTTAAACCTTAAAAACATACTTATTTGCAAAGATGTGTGTGTGTATGTGTTTTTGTGTCTTAAAAACAAGAAATGAAAATATCTGAAAATCATAATTTTAAAGGTGATTTTTAGAGCAGCACAATGGTGAGGAAATTCTGGCTGTTCAAAAGATATGAGGTGATAACAATTTACCCCCAGGATATTTATTTTTATTAAGACCCCTGGCTTTACTTTCTTAATATCTTTAGGCCTAAGATTCCTTAGATACTAGGAAGAGATAACAGTAGCAACAACATTTTGGGATTTATTGTGATTCTAGCTAAAATGCCACTACTTTTTTTGAGTTTATTGCCTCCATGAAAAAGGTAGGCAATAGGTCAAAATGAGACAAAGTTCTCTGAGAAAAGCTTTGGAGTTCAGATACCATTACAAAATTTACAAATTAGTTGAATTACCAAGATTTATCCACTATTATCAATTAGTTCTCTCAAGTTTATGGTACAATGCATGGTAAAGTACATTACTAATGGGTTATGGACAGCATTTTCCATGGGCTAGGTTATATATAAATTCATCAATGGACAGAAAAACTCTTATAATTTCAGATACATTTATAAATGCCTAGAATTTGAGAAAAATAGTTCTTTACACATTTTTCACACTGGACAATCAGTTTGGCCATTTGCCTAAGCATCTTAGTCAATTTGAGCATTAAATATAACTGATCAAGGCAATGAATTGACCAGCTGTGTGACTGAACTAACCAAATTAAGCAATCCATTTAGTGTGAAATACGTGTGGTCTAACTGCCATGTAATTCATTAGTTCTATTATTTTGTTTATGCCCTGGGAGCTCTCTGACCTTCTCTGCTCTGAGAGACAGCACACTCAACAGCAAAACAGGCCAGAGGCATCATGATCATCAAAGGCTCAGATGCATTGTCAATGCAAACAAATACCTGCAGAGAATTACAACTGATGAATCAAGGTTTTCCTGTAACTTTCTCCATTGAAATTTGGGTAACTCCCAAGGAAGCAGGAAAACAGCTTATGAGCT
Organism: Lepilemur ruficaudatus; assembly: GCA_963574885.1. Classification (NCBI taxonomy): domain Eukaryota; kingdom Metazoa; phylum Chordata; class Mammalia; order Primates; family Lepilemuridae; genus Lepilemur; species Lepilemur ruficaudatus. Next base: position 3,927 of record CAUYRT010053604.1, read on the forward strand.
AATGATTCAGGGCTAATGATTTTCTTTGGGCAAAGATCGACACAAAATGGTACTTTTGAATATTGGAGGACAGAAAGACAGTTTCCAAGCCAAGAAGATTTTCATATAAAATGAAATATAAAACACTAGATAGCTTCATTAGCACTAGGCTTGTACACAGATAAAGTCTAACACACACTTTGCAGCAAAGTGGAAAGAATATGGGCTTTGAGTCTGACAGAGCCAATCATCACATTTCAACTGATTTTATTTCCTTTGGATCTACAACAAATTCTGTGAGGTATAAAGGTAAGGTGTCTTTCTCATAGGAGATAAGGAAACTCATGTTTAAAATGAATAAGTGACTTGCTGATGATCACATAAATAAATATCAGAGCCATGACTAGTACCCCGATGTTTTTGCTTTTAATCTATTATTTTTTCCTTCCATTAAATAAAATTAAATCTTACATATTTCACTTGAAAATCATCAAAGTATCAATTTAAAAATAAGTCCCATGCCCAAAAAGTAAGTAAAGGGAGATTCATTAGTTTTATACAGTCAGAAAATCCAGAGGTGTAGTGACTTCTGGCATTGCTGGACCCAGCAATTCAAACAAGCAACTTGATTATACAATCTCTCTCTCTCTCTCTCCTTCTCTCATCATACATGTTTACCTTCTCTTCCTCCTTTCTCTCTTGTTCTGCTTCTGTCTTCCTCCTCTGTTTTTATCTCTTATTCCTGACTCAAATCACAGGTCAATCTGAAGACTCATCAATGCTCCCAGAGCTGTAAGGTATCCTGATCCGAATCACATTTATCCCCTAACCAAAGATGATTTCACTAGTAGTTTTATGAAAATCACATGAGGATGTGTGATGATTCTGTCCAAACACAAACATAAAATGTTTGTTGATTATATCATGTTGTTCAATAAAGAGTGATGTAAGAACTTGCATGACATAGCATGGCATACTAATGCATCAGAGGTTGAAAGTTTAATGAACAAAAACTGGGAATACAAGGACCCTAACATATACGTACGACATCTAAAGGGAACTGTTGCTAACTAGTTCCAGTCACACCTTCAAGTGGAGCATGGTAACCAACGCATGCTGATTTATTGATCCGAAAGGAATTTAGTCTAGGCAGTGGCAGATTTAGAAAGAGGTGACAATGTTAGAAGCTAGGCTGGAAATAGTAAAAATAGCCAGAGTATCATGATGTAAATGATATAAGTGTCATAGACAGGGAAATGTTTCTCTGGTTAGAAGGGTATAGCATGGTCCCTTGAACTCAGATTCAGACTAATAGCAGAACTCCATTGGCAGTTTCACACTACTAGTAAAGCTATCAGAAGAAAGGCGATATTTGGAGTTCTGTCTTCCTTCCCTCTGTTTTCTTGATAAAGAACTGGAACAAAGAAAATGGTGTCCTACTATTCATTAGGCTCTCATAAGTCCTCCCCCAAAATCACCGACTCTTATCTTTCAAATTTTAAACTAAGATATAACTGGATGAGATATAGCAGTAGTTTCTTATATCGTTTGGTATTTTTTCTTGCTTTTCTTAAGTTCAAAAGTGATATTTAAAGTGTCCTTCTACATAGAAACTGTAATTGTTTTCTCAGGGTTTTCCTTTTGTACTTGAAAGAGAGGCATCTAAGAAGGATAAGTAGGAAGATGTAGCATTTCATCCTTAAGCAAACATCCATCAAAACTGCTTCTTGTTTTACTTGATTATTCTTCCAAGGTAGAAAAATGGTTAAGATTATAATTTTGTAGTGTCCCCAAAGACACAGCCTGAATAAATTAAGTTTTCAAGCATAAAAGAGACATTTTCTACTCCCAAAGGACACAAACTCTTTCCTACTCCCAAGAGAAATCTAGCTGTTAACTATAGTACTCAGGATTTAACAGAGTTTTCATTAGTAACTAAAGTTAAGTCCTAGCAACATGCATATTTGCAGAAAAATACTTAACAAAAACAGATTCTCAAACATTATTAATTTCATAATAGCATTTACACAGTCCTTAGATTGGTATAGATTCATCCTTGTTTAGTAAGTGACTGGTGATATTACCAGACGAAACAGTACATTATAAAAGAAAATAAATCCTTCCTTTAACTATAAATTTTATGATTTCATGAAGTGTGACTGACATAATGATCTTTAACAAACACTAAAAAATTATAAAAATAAATAATAGAGTCTTCTTACAGATTAGTTTACTCATACTGATAAAATCTGCTAGTAGTTGTAAAAACTAGCCAGAGACTTGCTTCATATATTGGCATAAATACTATGGGGAAAAAAAAGCTACTGAAAGACATTCACTTTAAATATAAACAAATTTGAGCCTTAAATATTAATTAGAGCATATTTTAGTCATGGACAAGTTTATGTTCCCCTAAGGACAAATCTGGGCAAAACATGCCTAATTTTATATTGCAGGTTTTCAAATGCTTGACTTTAATGTTGCTAAAATAAAATCTTTGAATTCTTAATTCCAACATTTTTTCTTGCATTTACAAATATGTTTATCATATACACATTTTACAATCACAACACAATGCTCAGGTGTTATAAATAAAACAGTTTTTCTAGAACTTAAATGAGCATGTGAACTTTCATTTCTTTTCATAGAGAAAGACATTCAGCACTTCATCTTGCCAATTCAAGGTCATGCAAGCTATTCTAATTTTAAGTGTGGTCAATTCAGATATCAAATTTATTCCACTCAAATGTATTCATTTTTAATTTCTCCTGGCTTCCTTAAGGTTTTCTAAGTCTGCAGCCAGGGGTGGTATATAGATACCATCCTAGCATTGAAGAGCTGTACCTAGACTGAGCCTTACCCACTGACCTCTGCCATGGTGTATTTTTATTTTATGTTGTCTTATTCATTCGACGCTGTGACAACTGTGGCTTGTGTCTATGTATCCACCAGTGGCCATCAGCCTCAAAGTCAGCTACACCCTTTGAGTTGTTCTGGTCTCAAATGATGTTTTTTGGGTCTACCATCTCACAGGAAATTTTCATTTACCCTTTTCTGCCACATAGGGGTATATGGGACTCTGTGCTTTGCCTGGCACACATCTTCCTACACATTTTTCATGGGTTGAATATGGAGCTTTGGTATTCAAATTACATTATCCTGAGCTACACCTACAGCAGCTAGTCACAAATAAGACTATTCTCAGTGTGACTAATAAATCTAATCATTAACAAAGTCTCTGTCCTTGATAAAATTTTAGTCAGCCTTCCCTGAGCCCTCTTTTTCTCTAGCGTTTAACCTTGGCCCCCATTTTATCTTTGGCCTACCCAGCTCTATCTTAGCACTGAATCCTGATTATTCATTCCTCCCACTAACCCTTGATATCTGATCAAGTTCTTCATCCCCTATCATTGATATCCAAGTCCTTAGCCTGGCTTTAGCAAGAAATTTATTAGGACAGTTTAGCAAAAATTCTTTTACCTTTGGTGTCTTAGTAATTTTCCATCCACTAATCACCTCACCTTCCACCTTGCTCTTTGGCTATATATCCTCATTTGTCGTTGCTGTATTCAGAGTTGGGCCTGATCTCTTCCCTCTATTACAGTAGTGTTGACTCCTACTGTAATCGTCTTGAATAAAGCTTTCCTTACCTTTTTAAGAAGTGCCAGAATAATTTTTTCTTTAACATTAACCTACCCAATGCCCCCACCAGCCCCACAGCAGCCCTAAGTAATAGTTAGGGCTCCAATTTGTTTATATTTAAAGCTGATGTCTTGTCTAGCAAGACGGTGGACTAGAAGCAGCCCGCACAGCACTGCTCCCTAGAGAGGATTGAAAGTGGCCAACAGATTTCGGTCATCTGGAGCAACAACACTGGAAATCATGGAGCTGAGGTAGGGGTGAAGTAAAGAAGATAGAAGTGGGATGAGCTGTTTAGTAGAAATGTTGGTACCCACATGAGGGAAAGGGGAAATAGGAGAATATCCCAGGCTCCATGCTTCCCCTGATGATACTACAACCATAGTAGTGGGAGAGCCCCTCCACCACAGGAGGCCTCTGGACTGTTAGAGAGACCTGACTGGAGGCTATGCAGCTCCATTGCTCTGGAAAGAAGGGACTACTGCCTTTTGGGCCCTGGGTACTTCAACTGGCACCATTGTAACATCCGAACCCTGGAATGCTACTTTTCCCCAGTGGTTAAATCTGTGACTGTTGTCTTGCCCTTGTTCCTGCTCTATGTACTAATAACAATCAAGCTGACAGTCAAATCAAAAATGCAATACTATTTACAGTAGCTGCAAAGAAAATACCCAGGAATATACTTAACCAAGGAGGTAAAAGATCTCCACAACAAGGAATACAAAACACTGATAAAAAAAAAATCCAAGATGACACAAAAATATGGAAAAACATCCCATGCTAATGAATTGGAAGAATCAACATTGTCAAAATATCCATACTGCTACAATGATTTACAGATTCAATGCAATTCCCATCAAAATTACAACATCATTTCTCACGGATCTAGAAAAAAATAATACTAAACTTCATATGGAAATGGAAAAGACCCCAAAGAGTCAAAGCAATCCTAAGCAAAAAGAACAAACCTGGAGGTATCACATTACCTGACTTCAAATTATACTGCAAGGCTGCAGTAAACAAAGCAGGTATCACTGGTATAAAAGTCAACACAGACCAATGAAACAGGATAGGGAACACAGAAATAAAGCCATATAGCTATGACCAACTGATTTTCAACACAGCAGACAAAAATATTCATGGGGGAAAGAAAGGACAGCCTGTTCAGTAAATGGTGCTAGGAAAATTGGATGAACCATAAACAGAAGAATGAAACCAGATCTCTATTTTTCACCATATAAAAATTAACTCAAGGGGGACTAAAGACTTAAATGTAACACCTGAAACCATAAAAATTCTAAAAGAAAATGTAAGAAAAACTCTTCTAGAGACTAACCTAAGCAAAGAATTTATGAATAAGACCCCTACAGCAAATATAGCAACAATAAAAATAAATAAATGGGATTTAATTAAATTAAGCGGTTTCTGCAAAACAAAGGAAATAATCAACAGAGTAAATAGACAACCTACAAAATGGAAGGAAATATTCACAAACTATACATCTAGCAAAAGCTAATATGTAGAATTGACAAAATACTCAAATAAATTGGCAAGGAAAAAACAACCCCATCAAAAAGTGTGTAAAAGATATGAACATACTCTTCTCAAAAGAAGATAGACAAATAGCCAGCAAGCATACGAAAAATACTCAACACCACTAATTATAAGGGAAAATCAAATTAAAACCACAATGAGATACCACTTTGCCCCTTACAGAATCGCCATTATTAAAAAGTAAAAACATAGATGTCGGTGCTGTTGTGGTGCAAAGGGAATGCTTATACACTGATGGTGGGAAGGTCAACTTGTACAAATGCTACAGAAACAGTATGGAGATTCCTCAAAGAACTAAAAGTAGACCAACCATTTGATCCAGGAATCCACCTACTGAGTATCTACCCAAAGAAAAAGAAATAATTTTATACAAAGACAACTGTACCCAAATGATTATCACAACACAAATCCGAATAGCAAAGATATGGAATTGACGTAAGTGCCCATCAACTGACGAGGGGATAAAGAGAACATACCATGGAGTACTACTCAGTCATTAAAAAGGAATGAAATACTGTCTTGTGCAGCAAATTGGATGGAACCGGAGGCCATTATCCTAAATGAAATATCCCAGGAATGCACAAACAGATACTACATATTCTCACTTATAAGTAGGAGCTAAACAAAAGATATATATGGTCATAAAGAGCAGTAATGGACATTGGAAACTAAGAAGGGGGAGGGTAGGAGGGAAGCGAGCAATAAAAATTTACTTGTAGAGTACAATGCACATGCAGTATTCTGGTGACAGGTACACTGAATGCCCTGACCTCAGCATGATACAATTTATCCACATAACAAAAACACATGTACACCATAAATTTTTGAAAATATTTAAGAAAAGCAGATTTCCTAAAAAACTATAATTTTCCCATAAATTCTGTTCCTGCATATAAAATCATTTCTTTTACTTCTGTTTTTAAAACACTTCCTCCAACCCAAGAATATTTATTTATATATTTTTCTTTTCTTTTATAAGATGGTAAACTGCTGTTAAATCAAGACTCTGAATCCTTTTCTCCTACCTTGCCAAAATTGCATTCTGGTTTTTTTTTCCCCTACGTTAAAATCTCTGAGTCCTTTAGTTTGGAACAATTTATGTGCATGGTCAAAAGTTTTGGAATTCACCAACAACTTTCTCTAACACATTTCGAGCTCTGCTGTATATTTTTTTCTCAGGTATTTTGGGTCTACGTCCTAGAAAAGTACTGAACAAGAAGTATCATGGGTTGCATGCACTATCCTAAATGTCACCACTACAACTAAAGCACATTTGGTTGAGGTACAAAGAACACAGAAGTGTATATTGGGACTATTTGCCCTGCTCAAATAGTCCAGCTATTTAGGTTTTTTGAGGAGCACTGGCTAAGTAAAAATGAAAACTTACTAGAGACTGCAATGTGGATTAGGAACTATTGACTTCAAATTGCCATACATCCTGAGTTTGAAAAGATAATCCAATAATCATTCACATAGTGAAATACACGTTCATTCAACAATAATATTTGGGTGCCTGTTATGTGATAGGCTTTTTCCCCCAGATGCCTGAGATATATCAGTAACTAAAACAGACAAAACATTTGTCTTCAAAAACCTTTGATTCTTTGCATCAACTCCAATCCTAAATCTGTTCTTATCTTTCCTGCTGGAGGACCCCCAATTCTATTTAGATATACAACTTTCTCAGTGTGGCTATGTGCTTTAGAAGAACCAGGTGTTATTATAATCCTGAAATGAATTAAAAGGATAAAGCATGAATTAAAAGGATAAAGCATATGTAGAAAGATATGATGAGATGAAAGAAATGATCCTTGTGAAAAATAGTAGTACTAGTAATAATAATAATGATATACTGAAGTGAAGAATAACTATTGATGCATTAGGCAAAACAAAGCAGGAAAGACACACTCACCCATTTCTGAGTTGCTATTTTTTGCAATTCACCTCATAAATAAAAGCAAGAACAAAGACCATATGATTCTCTCAATAGATGCAGAAAAAGCATTTGACAAAGTCCAACACGTCTTTATGATAAAGACTCTTAACAAAATAGGCATAGGTGGCTCATTCCTTAAAATTATCAAATCCATTTATGACAAACCTATGGCCAACATCATACTAAATCGGGAAAAACTGAACCCATTCCCACTTCAAACTGGAACTAGACAAGGATGCCCACTTTCTCCTCTTCTGTTCAACATAGTGCTCGAAGTCCTAGCAATAGCAGTTAGGCAAGACAGTGGTATTAAGGGTATCCAAGTAGGTGCAGATGAGATCAAACTTCCGCTCTTCGCCGATGATATGATATTATATCTAGAAAACCCCATGGATTCTTCCAAGAGACTCCTTGATTTGATAAATGAACTTGGTAAGGTACCAGGTTTTAAAATCAATATACAAATCAGAGGCATTCATATACGCCCAAAATAGTCAAGCCAAAAACTCAAATCAAAAAGGCAATACCTTTTACTATAGTCTCCCAAAAAATTAAATATCTAGGAATAAATTTAACAAAAGATACGAAAGACTTATACAAGGAGAATTTC
>CAUYRT010053605.1:0-28113 GCA_963574885.1 Lepilemur ruficaudatus
CCCAGCTACTCGGGAGGCTGAGGCAGAAGGATTGCTTGAGCCCAGGAGTTTGAGGTTGCTGTGAGCTAGGCTGATGCCACGGCACTCTACAGCCCGGGCAACAGAGTGAGACTCTGTATCAAAAAAAAAAAAAAAAAAAAAAGAACTGAATTATCAAAATAGGAAATCGGTTACACAGATGAAAGTGCAGCAGAAAAACTAAAACTAAAGCTAATGCTGGAATTGAAATCTGAATGGCACGTAAATGGAGTTAGGGAAGAAAGAGCTGGCTGTGGGATACTGCCACTGCCACCGTTCGAGAGCCTCTAGACCCACAGCCAGAGGAACTTAGTGAAAGCCAACTTACCAACACAAATGAAGAAAGTGCGAGTGATGAAAAGGATGACAATGTCCTAGAGCATGGGTGAAGAAACTGTGGCCTTCTAGGTTCATAAGTGAGGCCTTCTGACTGAACCCAAATTTTACAGAACAAATGCTTTTATTTTTATTAGTACGTTTTTGTCCGTCTTTTGTGTTTTTATTTTTAAAATGAACATATTTAAAATATCAAAGAATAAAATAGGTTTCAATGAAATAATCCTCCCAGATTGACCGGCACTATTAAAACATTCATAAGCCATAAGGGCTAAATTCACAGCTGCTATGCTCATGATTCAGTTCTAACTTCCCCCGCCTGACTGGTGCCACTACTGCATGAGGCTGGTTGGCAAGAGTTTATAGGGGTCAAGTACACCAGTCTGTTACCAGCTTTTGACAATGGTGCATTGTGTTTCTGTTTGAAATAGAATTTGTGAATAGTTGCACAGCTCGACAGTATGTTTTAACTTTGTATGCTTAACAGCTTATCATGTCAAAAAAGACCAAGAGAACACTGAAGAAAGAAAACAGATTTTTTAAATGAGGATTGGGAATTGCAATATTATCTTGTTTCTGCTAAAGGTAAGATGATTTGCTTGCTTTGTGATACTGCAATATCAACATCAAAGAAATTCAATGCTCATCAGCATTATAACACTCATAAGGACCACAAATACTTTAAATTACAGGAAGAGGAGCAAAAAGGTTGTATGGTAGATATTAAAAGATGAAAAGCAAAAGCAAAGACAATTCTTTCAAGCAGCAATAAGATCTAGAAATAATGCCACTTAAGCTACTTATAAAGTAGCTTAAATACTCTGGGAAAAAAGTGATGCAGAAACTGTGAAAGAATGCACTGTTGAAGTTCTAGGATGCTTAAACCCCAATAACATTTCAAACTACAAACAGGTGCCTCTTTCAAGGAGAATCATAACTGATTGGCAGCATGAATTCGCATTCAACTTAACTGAACAACTTCATGCAATACTTCAAAAGGAAAATATATATTATTCAATCATTTTGGATGAATCAACTGATACTACTGATTCAGCACAGGTTTTATACTTTATTCAGGTCACAAGAGAAGATTTTCTTTGCTACAAAGAGTTACTTGCTTTGGGCACTGTTACACACAGAACACAGGGAATAGATATCTTCAACAACTTTCAAGATAAATATCATGAATTTGGTAAATTTAGTGAGTATATGTACAGATGGTGTACCTTCCGTGACAGGAAAACATGAAGAGTTTATTGCACAAATAAAAAAAAGTATTAATAGATCCAGATGTTCTCACTTCTTTTCATTGTATGTCACATCAGCAAAATCTATGCTAAAGCTACTATTTTAAGTGACACTTTGCAACAAGTTATTAAGTATTGTTAACTATATTCTTGCAAATACAACACAGTGGCATGATCAGTTTGATAATATCCTAAAGTTGAACTTTAGCTAAAGTTGAACATGCTAAAGAGGAACTCAGTGTGGATTTGCCGTATCATTCTAAAGTGTGTTGGCTATCACACGGACAGGTGGTAGCCAAAATTTTATCTCTGTAAGAACAGATAGTTAAATTTTACAAAGAACAGAATGAGCAATGTGAATTATTGGAAGATGATTTCTATAGGAATGCAGCATTTCTGTGTCATATGTCAAATCAAAACAACTTCAATATTTCTTTGCAAGGTAAAACTAAGTCTATAATGATATGTGGCAAAAAAATCCAACCATTTCAAAAAAAAGCTATCTTTTTTCAAAACACTTCTTCAAAAGGAAATTTCAGATGAACACTTTCCCCAGTTAGCAAAGGTCATTGATGAGTATGATGATATACGTGAATCGTCTGAAGAATACGCAGCTGTTACAGGCCTATTAACTGAAGAATACAATGAAAGGTTCACTGACTTTGAGAATCATGACACCACACTCAAATTAGCATTTCAGTCTCACCTAGCTGATATCACCATGGCACCTAAAAAACTCCAGATGGAAGTGATTGAGCTCTCAGTAGATGACATTCTGAAGTTATTGTTTGATGCTAAGAAAGTTCCAATTGAAATATGGAAAAATGCAACAGAATACCCACGCCTTCAGCAAGATGCCCAAAAAATGCTTTCTTAGTTTTACTGCTGCAAATCTACATTCTCCTACATAACCCAAATCAAGATGCCCTTAAGGTCACAAATGAGTGATACCCATCTAGAGGATCAACTGAAACTGTGGACCTCCATGCTGCAATCAAATATTCAAATATTTTCCAACAAAAAGCAAACAAAACAAAGTCATTAAAAGGTTACTTAACTTTAAAATTAACAAATAGTTTTCATTTTGGAAATTATTAACTAGATAGTAGTTAGATTTTTACAAAATAACTTATATTTTTAAGTATATCTAATTGAAGTTTCTTGAATGCAGCCTTATTTGATTATAGCTAAATTAATGTAGTCTTCCAACATAAAAAGGTTTCCCACCCCTGTCCTAGATGAAGTGATGCTGACAAAAAACTGCATACTAAAGGAACTCTCAGATATTTTACAACTGTAATCCCCAGGCCCCAGGCCACAGGCTGGTACCAGTCTATGGCCTGTTAGGAACTGGGCCACATCACTGTCTAAACTCCACCTTCCCCACCCTCACCCCCTCAGTCACCATCCATGGAAAAACTGTCTTCCATGAAACTTAGGAAATCGGACCACACATCAAGTGAGCGAAAGGCAAGTCAGTGAAGCTTCATCTGTATTTACAGCCGTTCCCCATTGCTGGCATCACTGCCTGAGCTCCACATCCATCCCCTCTGGCCCCTCAATCCTCCATGAAACCAGTTCTTGGTGCCAAAAAGGTTGGGGACTGCTGTTTTATAACACTGAAAGCACAAAGAATAAAATGTTGGAAGCTGATTCAAAGAAAGAAGCACAGTATGACAATTTGCTAAGGTAGCAAATTGGTGCCTTTTTGGCACCAGGGATCAGTTTCCACGCACCTGGGGGTGGGGTAGCTCAGGTGAAGCTTCACTTTCTTGCCTTTGCCTACCACTCACCTCCTGCTGTGTGCACTCCTGATTCTTAAGTTTCATAGAAGACAATTTGCCAGGCTGGGGGGAGTAGCTCTGCAGTCTGGTCCCTAATAGGCCATGGGCTGGTACTGGCCTCAGCCTGGGGACTGGGGACCACAGTGCTAAGGCATAAGGCATTAGAAAAGATGCTTGCTCTGTATCATAAATTGTAACAGAAGAAGGCAAACATTGTTCAAACTACTCTTGATATGTTTGTTACAAAGAAAACACACTTCAATTTTCAATGTTTCTAATTTTTTAAGTTACAGCATACTAAATAACTATTATTTTACCATCTTGTTTTCCTACACATTTGTAATCAACAGTGAGTTTTTAATTCTTTGACAAAAATTTTAAGAGTCACAAAACACTTGTAATTTTCCCCATTGATCAAGATTGCTTTGCATGGGTTCAGCTTGTACGATCATTCTTATAGTCCTGTACTACCCTACAAAGTAAGGACTGCTATTTTTTAAATGAAAACTCTATTAGGACATAATTTACATATGAAACACCTGACAGTACTTTGCACACAGTAGCTACCTAATTAACATGTGGCATGACCCATGCAGACATTTAGCCACAACAGCAGCAAAATGGCTATGTGTAAGAAGTGGCCATTAGAATGTAAGCACAAGATCAAAAAACTTTTTTTACATTGTTTTGTTTGCTTCCAAGCAAACAAAAGCACACTTAGAAGAGCGCTCAATAAATAAATGTTAAATATACTAAAGAAGGTAGAAAAAAATTGTAAGACTTGAAACCTGTTTTCAAATTCTCATACAGAAATCATTATATATGAAAACCAAACTTGCTACCCCAGGACACTCAGAATTACCGAAACTTGGCACTGGAAGGCCTTAGATGGATGTACACCTTTACTCCCCCAAACTCATTCTCATGAACATAGCAAGGTCCTCAGATTGTGGTTTGCCCAAAGCCAGAGAGCTTGTTGGTCTAAATCTGGGTCCTACAAGCCAAAGCCTCCTAATCTGGAGGTCTTTTTACTACTTTATGCTGCCACACACTCACAGCATTATAAGATTCAACTCAAATGGATAAAAATAATTTATACTTTGCCATCCTGATGGAAGAGTGTATAACAGGAGGCATTAACCATTATCATCCTACTCCAGTTTTCTATTTCTACCTGGAGAACCTACTGGTGCTGCACCCCTAAGATTTCTGAAATGAATTATTCATCACTTCCCCCATAGGGCTCCTCATTCCCTGAGCTACCTATTTCCATTACGAACACTTCCACTGGCCCCATCTTCCACGTACAAGGCCTTGGAAACCACCAGAATCTATCCCCAAAGTCCCAACTTCTAGCAGATTCAGCACCTCTGAGGAATGTCTTACATACCTCCTCTCTCTGCTCCTTCCCATACACAGCCTTTTCTTAGCCATCTGCCCTTTAACACACCCAGTCAGGGCCACTGTCCCAATAGTCTCCTTGCCTCTAGTTGATCCTTTTCCAACTTAGATTACACTGTCATCCCTCAGATACTGGTATTCATGGGGGATTGGTTCCAGGACCTTTCACAGATACCAAAATCTGAGGATGCTCAAGTCTCCAAGATAAAATGGCACAGTATTTGCATATAATCTACACACATCCTCCCATATACTTTAAATCATCGCTACATTACTTATAATACCTAATATAATGTAAATGCTATGTAAATAGTTGTTATACTGTATTTTTAAAATTTGTATTATTTTTATTGTTGTATTTTTTTTCCCCTGAATATTTTCCATACGCTGTCAGCTGAATCTGAGGGTGTGTAACTTACAGATACGGAGGGCTGACTATATTCTATTAAATTAATTTTCCTAAAGCTGAGCTCTCACTCCATCATGCCACCATTTAAAAACTTTGAATGGCCTCTCATGATTTTACAGTTTGCTCATAAGCTCAAAGTCTACTGGCAGTAATGGCAATATCATCCTGAGCACTCCCTCTAACTCCCACAGCACCTGTACCTCCCTTAAAACATCTGGCCTTGCTATTTTGCAGGGCGGCTGGCAAGTCTTCCTCTCTGATAGGAATGTTAAGTGTCTGGTTCCTCTACCTCCCTACCGTGCCTAGGAAAGAGTCGGCAGGCTGAGGTGTGAAACCTCTTGAAGGCAGAGGAGTCAGAGTTTGGAAAATGCTAGTGCTATGTCAGAAATGACTGTCACTGCTCCAAAGTTAGCCATTATGATGCCCAGTATTGATAATCTAGTGACAGCCATTAAAAATAACCTAGGATTTCTAGGTTTCATTTTCAAAAGCTACAAATTTAAAAAACGAAAAAGAAAAAGAAAAAGAAACCTAGGAAATCTGCCAGTCCCATTTCTACTTCTGAATTTAAGATAAGCCTTCCACTACCCCACTATCAATTCAGCTTCTGACCATGGGGATTATGTACGCTCCCTTTTTTACTCGCTCAACCATGCCCCTGCTGTAGGCAGGACAAACACTGTGGGCGGGCCAATGTCCTTCTGTCCTCATATTAGGACCCTTCTATTCTATCCTCCAACTTGTCCCTATGTCTTCAGGGGGCCTTGTACTCAGCTAAACTTCAAGTAATCCTAGATACCTAATGGTTTATAGTATGCCTCTTACAGATCTGATTGTGGTAGAATTTCAGACACTATGGCAGACTGTAAAACTAATCTTAGGGCAAAAAGCTGGCCTGCAGGCTCCCAAATCACACTACAGTAGGCAGCCAGCTACCTATAAAGCTGAATCTTCTAAAGCTGTGGTCCCCAACTCTCTGGCCGCAGACCAGTACCGGTCGTGGCCTGTTAGGAACTGGGCCGCACAGCAGGAGATGAGCGGCAGGCAAGCAGGGGAGCTTCATCTGTATTTACAGCTGCTTCCCATCGCTTGCATCATCGCCTGAGCTCCACCTCCTGTCAGATCATCAGCAGCATTAGATTCTCATAGGAGCATGAACCCTACTGTAAACTGAACATGCGGGTGATCTAGGTTGTGTGTTCCTTATGAAAATCTAATGCCTGATGATCGGAGGTGGAGCTGAGGTGGTGATGCTAGCATTGGGGAGCGGCTGCAAATACAGATTATCATTAGCAGAGAGGTTTGACTGCACAGAGACCATAATAAGTCAATTGCTTGCAGACTCATATCAAAACCCTATCAGTAAGTGGCAAGTGACAATGTAACAATAGAAATAAAGTGCACAATAAGTGTAATGCACTTGTATCATCCTGAAACCATTCTCCCCCTCCCACCAGACCATGGAAAAATTGTCTTCCATGAAACCAGTCCCTGGTGCCAAAAAGGTTGGGGACTGCTGTTCTAAAGGATCCACCTGAAATTTTCTGAGATTAAAAAAAAAACACCCAAAGATTTTATATTACTTTTTGTCTTTTCTTTTTGTTGCCGGAACTAGAGTACAGTGGCATCATCAGAGCTCACTACAACCTCAAATTCCTGGGCTCAAGCAATCCTCCTGCCTCAGCCTCCCCAGTAGCTGGGACTACAGGTATGTGCCACCATGCCTGGCTCTTTTTTTCTATTTTTAGTAGAGACAGGGTCTGGCTCTAGCTCAGGCTGGTCTTGAACTCCTGGCTTCAAGCGATCCTACCACCTTGGCCTCAGAAAATGCTAGGATTACAGAAATGAGCCACCGTGGCTGGCCTCATACCACTTTTATAATGAGAAGAGAATCAGAAAACATTGTTTTCAACAGCTCTCTCATTCTTTGTTCCCTCACTGCAAAATATAGGAAGTTTTTTTAAAAAACACATTAAACTTCAGTTGGGGAAAGAAAAGAACCTGCAACAAATAAAAGGCTAACACTTGAGGCACAGTTCTAAAAGCATTCTATCCTTATCATCTCATTGAACCTAGTGGCCAAGTCCAGACGTGAACCTGGGGGAAGCTGAGGTTAGGATCATGCTCTTAATGATCACGCTCTCCAGCCTTGCACAAAATCTGGGGAACTGAAAACAGTCAAAGTCTACTCCTACTTTTGATACTGGCTCAAATACAGAAACTCAGCATATTAGGTGTTGGAATGAGAGAGGCAAATAAAAAATCATATCATCACCCACTGATAACATGTTACCTGCATTACCTCAGGTAATCCTCACCACAACCCTATGAGGTATTGCCATTAATACCCACACTGCACAGTGAGGATCTGAGGCTCAGAGAAATCAAATGCCGTGACCAAGGTCGCGCAGCTTTAGAAGTAACAGAGCGGGAATTCATACTCTAAAAGTCTGAACACCTAAACTATACCAAGGTCCAGGAAAGGTGGGTAACCTGCTCATGAATGCATACCACATAATTTCAAGTCTACTGAATCCACATACTCTCAGTAAAAAGTATGGTGTGAAGAACATCAGCTTTAAAGTCTCACAGACCTGGGTCTGAATTCTCCACTTATAAGTTTCTATCTCATTGGACAAAATTACTATACCTTTTTGAGCCATAGTATCTTAACTGAAATATGAAAATAACATCAAATTCACACAGTAGTTGTAGGATCTAAAATAAATTAACATGAAAAGCAGCCAGCAGAGGCTAGTATGTAACAGGTGCTCAGTAAATGCTGATTCCTTTGTATCTACCTTCCCTTTCTAAATCCTACAATTGTACACACTACATGAATCGTGTGTGGTTCAAATAAATAATAAAGTTCCATTCAATCAAGCAATAGCTTGAGTATTTGCAAGAACAAAGAACTTTTTTACCTTTTCTTATTTTTTAAATTTTGTTTTTATTTGACACATAATATTCTACCTATTTACATGCATGTAAATAGGTATAGCATGATGTTTCAAGAGACAACTTTGGAACACCTAGGTCTTACACCTGGGGATACAGGTATATAAACTTATTAAGAAATCTCTAGTCCTAAAACAATTTCCAAGCTTATGCATTCTCCAATGTTATAAGCACTGTCAAAGTTTCACAGATACACTTTTTTATTTCCAAAGTAAACTCTATGAATTTACCTAAAGACAAAGAATTACCCATGAATCAAAGCTAGGATATCAAAGGAGTATTCAAATTTAGAAATAAACTTACGGGAAACTCATCAATATTTTGAAAGAATTGTGGTAAAATACTCTGATAATTCAGGCCTAGCAAAGACAGTGCTAAGATACTGAGTTTGCTGGGACTAATATACAAGTTGAAATCTTTTGATATGTGTTTTCATCTTTAGAGAATAGAGAAAGAGAAATTATCTTTAGCTCAGCATTATCCTCCATCTATAGGAATATTGTCTCTGTTATTATCTGTCCAGATTCTCAAAATAAAAAATCAGAAACCCAACGAAGCTATTTCTAATATTACCACTGCCACAAATTCCCCAATTTGTTTAACTATTCCCTGAGTACAGAATTATTTCTCAGTCTTACCTCACTTTCCTGTAACATCTAACCTGTTTACTCAAAGCACGTGTCCAGCAAATGTTTGTTAAATTGAAATTCAATGTTAGTTTCAAACATACTCTTTCAGAGCTCTCCTACTTGCCCTAAAGTGTTTTAAAAAATCAGCACTGTTTATCAATAAACTCAAAGGCAGAGTAGAGAGAAAAGAATGCGGAATAATTCCCCCAAATGGTGCAGAATACCTACACACGACACAACACGAACACTACCAGAATCCAAAGTAGGAAACAGCTTGCTTTTCAGAAGTTACCACCAGACTGACCCTAAAGTTATTTTCTATCAACTCCAAGGAAAACAATAATGAACTACAGTGTGATAGCACTTACGTCATTCACAGAAAGCCTTTCACCCTTAGTTTTACAGGAAAGCTACCCCACTGTAAAAGGCACATAATTTTAGACCTGGAAGAGATCATGAAGGGTACACAATGAAGGGCGGCTAAATGAATGATAATGTCACACACTATTCACGACTAGGTTCTGTAGCAGATGCACATACAGAGTACCCGCGAACAAGGAGGGAATGGCGATATGTGCTGAGACAAGCAAGGGAAGATGTCAGAATGAGAGCAGCATTCTTGGGGATTGAGTCCACCACACAGTAAAAGGGACAGAAGGACGTCTTGGGCAGCAGATGCAAAGGAAGTGGTGCCAACAGAGCATCCAGGGGGAAACTGTTGGTAATTCTGTATGGCCAAAGAATATGGGGTAAGTGAGGAAATGGCAGAAGAATCTGGAAAAGTAGGCTAGTTCAGATTAGAAAGGGTCTTCAATACTATTATTAGTACAGGGACTTGATCCTCCAGGCAATGAATATATATGCAGGCAGACAGGCTCTGTAGTTCAGGAACATGTCATGCCAACTAGTATTAAACACAACTAACCAGAAGCCAAATCACACTCCGTCTTACTCTTTAAAGAAAAAAACAACATAATGTCTTATAAAGGACTTGAGAAAATTCACATATACACACACACATACAATTCCCGAGGATATCCTGGGTTCAGTAAAGACCAAAATTTTAGCATACCAACAATGATTATGTTCCAACCACACCTGTATTTAATGAAACCGTGTTGTTAAAAAGCTATGGGACCTATCCAAAATCTACAATAGTTAATGGTAGGGATAGGACAAAGTCTTAGTCCAAGGTTACTTCCTAGTTCACCACAACTCTAAACAACTTTGTTGCTCCTTTCCTCATGCAAAGAAAGTCTCTGAAAGACAGAAGAGCGCCAAGGAGAATAGAGAGCAGAAGTCAGGGTGTTAGAGGATGAACAGCATGAGTACTAGAATCAGGCTTACACGCCGCGAGCACTACATAAATTCTCACCATCATTCATGATCATCTCTCTCTGAAGAATCATAAAATCGTTGGTGGTTCACAGCAACCCCCACTGCAGCTTTTCATATGTGATTCGAAAGTAGGCAAAGACCAAGAGCTGTAAACATGTGGTGATGTTCTACCTTTGGGGGGAGGGCTCTTGGAGTCCTCCATAGACAGCTTCAGCTGCTGTATGAACTCGCCGCCATACACACTTCTTTCTTGCCAGATGTTCAGCAATCTTTCTAAAGGTTTTTTACAGCCTTCATCTGCCTCTCTGCCCAGAAAAGACGAAAAGATATATATAAGCTTAAGATTTTTCGTTTTTAAATAGGACAGATGTATTTTTTTCAAAAAAAATCAACAACTGACTAAATGATTTACATATTTAAAAACAGAAAGAATACAGTACATATTGTGATACTTGGATACCCAATACTTGATCAGAAACTACATTCTTCCTGTGTGGTTAGGGAAGAGGGAGGAATCATGTCCTAGAAGTAATCTACCTTTTTCCCCTTTGAAAGATGGTGCAAACAGGGCAAAAAGCTAATGGCTGATTTTTATAGAGAATTATCAAATATCGATCATATCAATTGTGACAGCTGGCTTTTTAAGAAAACATTAATTGAAATGTACTATCAGACATTCTGCTGGAAATTAAAGTGGGCCAAAACTCACAAGGATAGAAAAAATGATTTAAAAACCCATAAATATTTAAAACGGGAAATAAATCACTACGACTCATCAATGCTAACACACCAACACCTCTACGTGTATAAATTCAATCATACACACATATATGCCAAGACTGATCTCAACTGGAGCTATTTTATAATTATTTTAATTCCAGGCTAAGTGTGTATTCCATGTTCATACATGTTGAACTGATAATCTTAAAATACACTGGCAATGTCCTTTGCAATTTATGTCTGAAAGAAGTTAGATAATTATTTTCCCAACATACTAACTCTTGAAACAGAATATGAGATGACTATAACTAGCACTCAGTGTGAACCGGTTGCCTGCCATAAAATATCAGACAGCAAGTACAAGAGTGGGGGAAGACTTTCTGAAAGGAAAATGAATTCACTCCCCACCCACTGTGTTATTGTGAACTGTTCTGTCTTGTGAGGCTGTTTGAATGGCAACACGATCTTACATTGAATGACTTTAAACAAGAAAGGATACCTTGACATCTTTGTATCTCTACTTAAGTCAAATATCTTCAATGGGAACTTCAAGAAACCTACCAAATTCAACTGAAATGGGAATTCTATATACCCCCACCTTGATAGCACTTTTGTAAACACTGAAGGTAAGGTGCACTTTCAGCCTATCCTGGTCAGATTGTATTACTTATGAATTACAGTGGCAAATTTCACTCAATTGGGGCCAAAGAACTAAATCAGGGCACATACAAATTAATTCTTTTTTTGTTAAACTTTTTTATTTTTCAAGTCAGAGGTGAGGGTTAGGAAAAAAGGGAAAAACATTTCTACTGCTAAGTTTATAAAGCTTAAAAATATGACCTAATTATTTGATATTTGTGATAAAACACTTTTACTATACTTTCAAAACATATCCAGAAGTGAGTTACTTCTCCCCTCTTCCTCTGCTATCAACCTGGTCCAAGCCACCATCATCTCTTGCCTGGATTACTACCATAGCCACATTACTGGTCTCCCTGCTTCCACCTTTGTCCTCCTATAATCTATTCTTGAGTTTTCAAAATATAATTCTAGCTGTTGTGTTAAGACAGAACATGTCACTCCTTTGTTCAAAACTGCCAAGCTTTCTTCCCACTCTCCCTCAGAATAGAAGTAAAGGTCCTTATAAGCCTTCAACGCCTTTCTCAATCCAGCCCATTATTTCTCTGGCCTCATCTTCTACCTACTCTCTCAATCCTTCCCTGCTGCCACAATAGCCACCCGGCCCTGCCTCAGAACCTTAGCACTTAAAAGTTCGCTTTGCCTGGAAACCCTATTTTCCCACATGGCCCCATTCTCATTCCCACTCTCCCTTCAGGTGTTATGTGTAGTCACACATCACCTTTTCAGTGAGTCCTTCCCTGATCTCCACCATGAAAATTACATCCCCTGCCTCTACTCAATTGGTCTCCATACAATTTCTCTTCTGATACAGTTTACCTTTTGTTTACACTCTTTCCATTTGAATGTACTTTCCACAAGGAAGGGATTTATCTTCCTCCCCACTGCCATACCTCCTAACACAAGCATAATAAATATTTGTCAAATCATCTTTTTTGCCAGGTATAGTGGCTCATGCCTATAATGCTAGCACTTTGGGAGCCTGAGGCGGGAGAATTGCTTGAGGTCAGGAGTTTAAGACCAGCCTGAGCAAGAGCGAGACCCCATCTCTACAAAAAATAGAAAAATTAGCCAGATGGGATTGTGCACCTATAGACCCAGCTACTTAGGAGGTTGTGGCAGGAGGACTGCTTGAGCCCAGGAGTTTGAGGGTACAGTGAGCTATGATGACACCACTGTACCCTAGCCCATACAACAAAATGAGACCCTGTCTCAAAAGAAAGAAAATCTTTTTTTGAAAAAATTTATATAGGTTTCAGTAGGCCCTACAGTTACTTAACTTACAACAATCACCTTACTACACCAAGGTCATTCATATCAGAAATC
Source organism: Lepilemur ruficaudatus (assembly GCA_963574885.1). Lineage (NCBI taxonomy): Eukaryota > Metazoa > Chordata > Mammalia > Primates > Lepilemuridae > Lepilemur > Lepilemur ruficaudatus. The sequence continues at coordinate 12,806 of CAUYRT010053605.1, forward strand.
AATTAATCACTCACTAGCTCAACTAATGAAGGTTTCTGGAACACAAAGAATATTAAGGCCTAGGCCCTGACCTCTAGGGGCTTGACCCAGTGGCTCCTCAGACTTCATTAGCCTCAATTCCTTTCCATACCCTACCTGGAACTTCATATTCCAACAACACCCAACACACGTGTGTTTTCTATTCAGAACTTGTTCCCTCCTGTGCATGTGCCTTTGCTCATGCTGTCACCTCTCCTTTGAACAGAACCACCAAAATGGAACAGGGCAAAGAGAAAGGAGAAGTTATAAGTAATTCAGGTAGCTGAAGTACAGAATGTGTGTAAATAGCAGAATCTGGAAGGACAGAGTGAAATTAGATTATAGATAGCCCCAAATGCCATATTAAGCATGTGACCCACAGGCAATGAGAAGTCCCTGATGTGATCAAATGTATGGCTTAGAAAAATAAACCCATTATAACTAACCTAACCAAATTGCAACTAATCAGAACATAATTAATTCGCACTTTTAACATAAAATCTGCTCTCTGCAGATTCGCTGTTCACTTAAAAGAAAGATAAACCAATCATGAGAATAAATTCTTATCGAGGATTTAATTAAAGTTGGGGATGGAGGGCCCTACAACACCTACCTACTATCTGCCATTCTTGGGATATTTGGTACTCAAGACTAAGACTGGTTTTGAGGACAGTTTCAACCACATTACTATACAGTGGAAACTAATGCTCAAACCTGTTATAACCACAAAACATTTTCAAAAGGCTTTCACCACTAAAGGCTAAAGCCAAAAGGGGGCTCTAGTTTAATTCGTGAATACAATTAACCAGGATAGGTTATTTCCTTGAGCTTTATTGTAAATTAAGGTTCTGCTAGATAAGCTTCCAAGTTATAAATGAAATATTCAAGAAATCTTTCTACTAATAAGATTTTGAAGTAAGTAGCTCCAGTGAACTGGATGTCACTTCAGCACCTGGAATCAGATACAACTAAAGCAACAAAGCAGTTTTATAACAGAAAGAGCTACCTTTTCAGGTTGCACTAACTCCATTCTGAACTGAGAAATCTTTACATAAAAAAGACTAAAAACTCTTTGCTACCAATCTATCAATAAAGTGGAAAATGATAAATAATTACACATATAATTTAATATTATGTTTAACACAGTACGTATTTTAATTCTAATTGTAAATTCAATCACTGTCCACTTTTCAATACAGATGGCAAAATTGACCTTAAAAGTGTAAAATGTATGTTATACACCCACACAAATAGAATTGCTGCTTGAAATATTGGCTGGATGCCTGAGGCCTTGTCAAGCCAGCCTTGGGGGCCTTTTCTTCCTTTGTAGTCCTATGGCACTTTCTTGGTACAACCACAGCAATTTGTGTCTTTCTGTCTCATCCCATGCACAGCAGGATTATGATAGGCCTACTAAGGGCAGGAATTCTTATCACTTCCAATGGCAACTCATGTAAAGCTGGAGCAGAAACATTCCTTTGCAATTGTTCAGAAAACAGTTAACAGAAAGCTACAGACTGCTACCCTTAGAAAGGCCTACTAACAAGGTTGGCCTTTAGCTGATATCTGGGGATTTGAGATTTCAGAGGGTCCCCTCCATTTTCTAATGGGTAAGGGTGGTTTACTGTGCCTAAACTGTTTGTGTAAACAGTTCTTAATGAACACCTGCTTTCTTTCTGGGAGCCTGGAATTTTGGCAGAGGGTACTTACGTGACCAAGAGGTGGGCAATCTGCGGCCACAAGGCCACATGTGGTCCCTCAACCGAATCCAAACTTCACAGAATCCAAATTTCACAGAACAAATCCCTTTACTAAAAGGATTTGTTCTGTAAAATTTGGAATCAGTCAAAAGGCCACACTCAAGGATCCAGAAAGCCACATGTGGCCCCGAGGCCACAGTTTCCCAGGGGCGGCAGCAATGAGTTTCCAATGAGCTTTCCTGGTAGATTCACACATGTTGTCACAATTCAATGCTGAAAGAATTAAGTATGTCTGTGTGATTCCACTGGGAGAGACTCTTGGAAGTTTATGCCCAGAGTCCTCCAGTCTTCACCTCATGTACCCTTACCGTCTGCTGATTTTGTTTGGTATTCTTTGGATGCAATAAATCACCACTGTGAGTCTGACTACACAACGAGTCCTGTGAATCCTCCTAGGGAGTCACCAAACCTTGGAGTGTGCTTGGGTACCGACACACAATAGACAAATATCATGTATAAGGTGTTAACTCCCAAATGTATGTCTCCAGAAATTCTCTACTGAGCTTCAGTCTATTTTATCCATCTGCCCATCTGGCGTCACCCCTTGGAATATCTCCTAGCCATCTCAAACTTAACCTGGCCAAAATAAAACTCTTGATTTCCTCCACCACATCTTTTCCCCAATCTTCAGTTCAGTAAATGGCACCATCGGCCATCTACTTAACATCAAAAACCCAGAAATCATCTTTGATCTCTTTTCCCTTACTATTAATATCAACTCCCACTCAACTCTGACAAATCCTATCAGTTTTATGTGGGGGGGGGGCATGGAATCCACCCCAAAGTAAGCATTCAATAAATAGAAGCTATTATTATCTTCTTGCTGCTTCTGAGTCCTAGCTGATGTCACCTCTAGCCTGCTCTACAGTGACACCCTCCAAACTCATGCTCCCATCCCTCCCTTGGCCTTTACACTCCCCACACCAAGCCATTTTTAAAGAGAGATCTTTAAAAAAAAAAAAAAAAAAAAAGCATATCGTTTCCCTGCTTAAAACTCTCTATTAACATCCCATCAGAATAAAACCCTAGCTCTCTCCCAAGGCTGGCAGGGTGTATGGGACTGGTGCCTGTCTACTTCTCTGATCTCATCTAGATGCCACTTTTCCCTTTGCTCACTATGTTCTAACCATGCTGCCCTTCATTCTGTTTCTTTTAGCATGCCGAGATTATTTCTACCTTAAGTTCTTCTTAATTGCTGTTCCAACTTTGCATAATTATCTCAAATGTCATTTCCCTAGAGAGGTCTTCCTTAACCACACTGCCTAGAAGAGATCCCACTCTAGAACTTCACTCCATTTTATTATGCCCATATTATCACTTCCTAAAAGTTCATTTAATTGTCCTTGCTTGCCTTGGTCACTGCTGTTCCCCTAGTGTCTACATCAGTACTGGGCACACAGAAGGCACTCAAATATATGTTGAATGAAAAATGACATGCATAACGGTCTCTAAACTGAAAGAAAACAAGGCACTTGTGTGGAAAACAAGTTCACAATCTGGTTAATTAAACTGCTATTCAAATCAAATCCACCCGATGAACTTGCAGCTTTCTCTGACTTGAGAGTTTTTTTGTTTGTTTGGTTTTAAGTGGGAGGGAGAAGATTATCATAAAGATAACCTAATCAATTTAGTCAATATTAATGGGTCAACTATGTTTACCAACTGGCCACAGAAAAAGCATATGAAAAACATATTAATTAGGATACCCTTACTGTTGATAAGATACATTAGGATTGAAGTAGAGTTGTTAGACCTTGGAAACACAGGTATCCTGAATATGATACCCAAGCAGGGCCTTAAAAGAACTAGAAGAATGCAAACAGAAAGGAATTAGGACTTTTTTTTTTTTTAATTGAGAAGGACGAGATTTATTTTCCTCACAGTGTACCATTGAATCAGCCTAGTCACTTTCACAGTGGCTTGTAGATAGGTTTTAAGACGTTCCCAAGTAGAGAAGGAATTTTTAATCCTGGTATTACCCATCTCCCTTCTCCCTCCCCTTTCTATTTACCCTTTTCTGGTTTGGAGGCAGCTAAAGATTACTGATCAATTTTTAAATAAAAGTGTTTTGTTTACTATCCCTACAAGAAATTATTCCAGCCAATTCCCTAGGCCAAATCTTTTCCCCAATGAGTTAATGTTAATTAATTCATTCAACAAATATTTACTGAATCCCTACTCTGTGCCAGAGGAGACCACAATGTTGCGCCAACCCTGCAACACCATTTACACTGAAGCTATATAAGTGGTATTCCCTAAAGCTATGTAACCCAGCAGCTCTGTGACAGACACTCTGCTATGTGCCTGGAATATAGTAAAGAACAAAAAAGAAATAGTCCTTCCCCTCAAGGAGCTTATAATCTGATATATTCCAATGAATGAATGAGTCAAGAATTCTTTGTACTATGTACTTTTAAACATAGTGTCTTACTTTAGCCTCTTATCAACTCTGAAGAGATAGGTGGTGCCCTCCCTTTTTAGCCAATTAGGAAACTTGTGCTGAAACAGTTACATAATACATCCAAGGTCACTCAGTGTCTGAGGCAGAGCTACAGCTAATATCTAAGAAACTGTGAAATAAATCTCCTCCAAACAAGAAATTTTCTAATTTCTACTACTCTAGTAGTCTGTTCTAAGCTCATTCTCTGAGAACTTAGTATTTTTTCAAGTTAATAACGCATTCTGCTACTTCCGTGTCCATGTTCATCAAAAGAAGATCCAGCTATGAAGTTGACAAGTGTATTTTTTCATCTCTAGAAAGCCAGATGTCATTTCTTTCTCTTGAATTTCTAATTTTATTCCTTCAAACTTTTCAAACCCTGCAAGGAATGTCGGACCTAATTTCTCATTTAAGGCCTTTCACTTACAGTTTAGACCCTAGAACAATTTGTTCAACCCACTAGCCTCCTTTTCACTCTTCCCAGTTTCCTTTTGCAAAGATCTATTTATTTTTATGTTTACTTATAAACATAATATTCTACTGAAAGATAGTTTTCCTTTGTTTTTCCTGGGTATCTAATTTGTGCCTACAGAAAGCTTTTGTTTTTAAATGAAGAAAAATTATTTATAAAATTTTTAATCCAATGTATGCTTTCTATATTAGCGACATGTGTGCTCCAAGCTCCACTCCTCTCTGCCACGAAAAACAATCGCAGCAGACTTAACATAATACAGGCAGAGTAAACATCTACTTTCCATATTAATAATTACTATTTTTGCAGTTATAGTAATGACTAATATCTTTAGTAAACTGACACCTAGAAATCCAGAAGGAAGTAAAAAAGAAGGCAAAAGCCACTAGTACCTTGTTATTGAGGTTATGTTACTAAAAGGTTCCCTTACTAGTTAGCTTTGTTTTTTGATTATAAGCTAATGAGACAACTCAGTCAAACCAAGGAAAATAACCATACTCAAGAAATATATTCTATAAATGAATGTATCTGGGGGAAAAGATGTACTTCAAGTGCAAGGCTGAATCTCTTTATTTATTTTACTTTTATGCCATCCTTCAGAAATAAAGGCTGAATCTCTTCAATGTATCAAAATGTTTACATATCTCAAAATAGTTCCTAAGGGCCCAAAACACATAAAACCACAATTTGGCCTCCACAACTCTATAAAGCAGGAGGCTGTCAGTTTACAAAGGCTATCATAGAAAAAGAAAGAACAAAAAGGTGGCAAAGGTAATGCATTTAAAAACACAACAAAAAAAAAAAAACAAAAAAAAGACAACATACCTGGCAACATGAGAAAAAGCATCCACAAGGACAGATTCAAATTCCCTAGTGAATTCAGGTCCTTTCCTTTTACTGTTTTGGATGACATCATTTGCTAAGTACAGAAAAGTAAGCTTTCTATTCGATTTGGCTGAAAAACAAAAAAGAGGATAATTTAACTTACACCAAAGAAATTCTCAATTCACAATTCTTTTGCCCTAGGATTACTCCTAAAGAACACTAAGACAAGCATTATCTACTTACGGTCAAGTAGATATGTTTACAAAGACAACTAAGAAACAGGTTTGGGAATACAATTTAAAAAAAGAAAAAAAGAATGGGCTATCTTCATTTCTGTATTATTTTAACCAGGGTAATTGACAGTAAAAATGAACATAATCTAAAGAAAATTTCCAAAGGATAAGCAGTCAGTATTAATGTTAAAACCAAGGCTTTCCTGTATTTATTGCAAAGATGAGCATTTCTAACTCACTCTTAATTATCAAATATTCCAGAATGAAAGACTGAGTTAGGTCTGAATTTTAAAATAGTTTCTTGTAACTTATGCTCCTAAACCGAGAATTTCTTTTTGACACTCCAATAACTACACTCAGTCAATGGTATCAATTCTACAATACAGAGTAATCTCTAGATGCACCAATGGATATTTGCCTCAAATATAAATATACATTAACACTACATTATTATCGAAAATATACACACGTCTGAAATCTGGATATGCAAAATTATGGCTCCCACAAAAACCATATTTTTTCTCTCTTATTTATACAAAATGTAGTAGTTGCTATTACTCTATATGGTATCATATATTAAACCATAAAAACCTCATGCAATATGTCTGAGTTACAGTTGCTTGGGGGAACATTACTGAATTTCCTGGATTCTATGCACATAACTTCTCAACCATAAAGTTACATCACCACCATTTTTGGTCCCAGTTTTCTTTTAAAAGACATAAATAAAAACATAATTAGATATTTCAAAACACTAAGTTTTCTCCAGTGCTTAAAGCACCTGAAAAACTCAAGCAAGTTAGACGTCAACCTTTACATACCTGAGTAACTAACTAGTCCTTGCTCTATTTCTCTCAGAAACCACTTTTTTATTTCTTTTGAAACGCACAAAACACATATAGGGTCTGACACAGCAGACATAAGATCTGACATTTTAAAATGTAGCTACAGGAGAACAAACTCAAGTTAAAAAGAAGATGTTTAAAGCACATTACAGTTTAAGCTGATGTCTTAAAATGCTCATAAAATTAAATACAAATATCTTGAATTGTCTTAATCTTCTGGCAATAACCTAGTTTAGATGGCCAACTAAATATTGTGAACTTGTGGCTATCTTTAACTGCTCTAATTATTACTCAAAAGCAGAACAAAAGTGTTAATAGCTACAATATCCTACTGTTGCTACAAAGGTATGATTATGGCAAAAGGTTAAAGAAAAAAAAAACCTTGCTCTGGGAAGTTGCAGTAAGTAAAACTACCACATCTATAATGTCATGAAAGTTAGCAGATTGAAAAGTAAAAGAGAACTTCAACAAAGCAAATTTGATTAAGTGGAGCTTTACAAATTTCATATTCTCTATGTTAAAAAACCGAGACTCCACAGTGTAACATGTCAATTTGGACATGCAAGACTTGATGCATTTTTCAGTATTACAAGTAAGATATCTAAGAGGACTCAGAGCCAAGTTTTCACTATCCATGTCAATTAATTTCCATCACCCTCAAACTTAACAACAGGCATTTATTTAGGATAAAATTGTATCCCTCCACATCCAGCATCCTCAAAAGTCAACATAAGTACCATGTGTATAAAGGTGATATAACAAAACCCTAGAGCACTTGAGAATACAGAGTCATATTACATACTGCACATACTCACCCCTCCACTCCAACCTTGGGTAACAACTCACTTGTTCAGATGTCTTTCCAATATGACAAAATAAATCCTTTCACTCCCTACCTGTGCCCATTTCCAAACGGTCAAACTAGTTGTTAAGCAAAGTTTAAATAACTGACTAATCAAAAATTTTCACTTATTTGGCTGGTTTTGATGTCTAGAGAAAGTCTTAAAGTAATTCTGAAAAAAAAGGTCTGTTTACCCACATTCAGGCCAAGATACAAAACACCATTACAAAATATTCAACCAGGCGCATTTTACCCCAAACTATTCCATAAAGAAGGAGAGAAGTTCCACTTAGAACACAAAGGGAAAAATTAAGAATTATTCCTACAAAATGGAAAGATAGCATATCAGGAGTACAATATTTAAGCAAGAAAAAGTAATTTTTGTAAATCTTGTAAATATTTTGAAGGCAACTCAGAGAAACTACAAGCATCTTAAATAGGGAAAATGACTTGACCACAGATAGAACCTAAGGGGCTAGTCAATTTGAACATTAGGACACAAAATTCTTTTCCACTTTAGTGTGTGGGTACTTTCAATTCATGAAGGAAATCTAGATATTAGGAAGCTGCATACTGATGCTTGGGAGAGCATCTCCCCCGACTCTGCACTGCCCAATATGGTAGCCACTAACCACATGTGGTTATTGAACATTTGAATTGTTCCTAGTAAAACTTGGAAACTGTATTTTCAATTGTATCTATCTAAAATTTTAGTTCCTTAGTCAAATATTTTAAGTGATCATTAGCCACATAAGCCACAGATAGAAAACAGTTATTATCACACACAGTTGTATCAGACAGTACTGTTTAGATCCTTTACTCAACCATGAAAATGGTTTCAGAGACCACGATTTAACTCTTAACTATTTTTAAACTGTGTAACAAGCACCATGATAAATGTTACAGAAAAACAAGAAGGTCCAGTTTCTCTCTCAAAACACAATCTATTAATGATAAAAAAGATACAACTCATATGAATGAAGTAAATGCTGAGTTGGGAGGAAATTCTGAGAAATGAAAGCACTACAGGTTTGGCTGGAGTCAGACGACCACTTTCACTTATCAAGTGCACTCAGTACTTGGAAAAAGCACAAGTTTTGGCAACAGACAGCCCTGGGCTCATGCCCCAGCTGTATGCCCCTGAACAAGGCATTTAATCTCTCTCTACCTTTATCTTCTCATCTATAAAATGGGGATAATAATGCTGGCCTACTTACAACATAAGGCTCTATCATGAGATCAGGGATTGTGAAGCTTCATAAACAAATGCACTCTCTAAATTGTTATTTTTCAATAACTCAAATAGGGTGAGGTGAGGAATCAACAAAGCTTCACAAAATAAGCGACACATGAGATGGACTTTGTCTCCAAGGTCGCACCCAATAGGGTTCTATAGAGTGGCGATTCACATCTTTTTCACATCTCAGATCTTACAAATAATATTTGAATGGCACAGTAGGATACATGATGGAGGCTCTAGGAGCCCCAGGCTCAACCCTCCAACTGTCCAGAGGGCTGAAAGGATCCCTAGCTCAGTACAGCACATGTTATTTTCGAGTCCTTGCTAGAGGGCTAGAACTTGGTCTCCTGAAAGAATCCTGGATTTTGGTGTCTATCAGCCTGTAGTCTGAGTATCAAGTTCAAAGGCCTTGAAAATACCACTTAGCCACTTTAGTTTCCTCATCTGTAAAACAGGGTGACACCCCCCACTTCACAAAGAGTAGTGCACCCATGCAAATTCACTTCCTAAGCTATAAGGGGCCTACCACATATACAGGGTCCAAAACAGCTCTGAGCTTCATTTCTCCAGCCATCTGTTACTAAACTTGTCAGAGCATTAGGTAGGAGTGCAGGTGCCCATCGTTCCCCACCAGACTGTAAGCCACTTAAAGGCAAAGACCATGCCTCACACTGGGTAATCAATAGTCCCATCTCACTATGATTTATGGAGTGCCTACACTGTGCCCAACATCATGAATGTTCATTTGGATTATACTGTTTATTCCTCACCATAACAAGTTATTTGAGCCTCACTTTTACCTCATCTGCGAAGTTCCAACTTCACAGGGCTCTGAGAATTTTTTTAAAAATGACAACGTACATAAGGACACTGACACTCCTCCTAGCACATAATAAAGGCACAGTAGGTATCAGTTATCATCACGTCCATCTTATAGATAAGGAAACTAAAGGACAGACAGGTTAAGTCGCTGGGGTCAGTAAGTGTCAAAGTCAGGCTTAAATTCCAGGCAGTTGGCAGAAGCACCATGCTATTAAGTGTCCAACCCAGTACCTGGCACATAATAGACTGAGCTCAATGAATGTCTGTCAGATCCTGAGCAGGGCCTGAAATCAATAGCAGCTGCATGAGAGAAGCCTGAGAGGCAAGGTCTAGTGGTGGGCCCCTTTAGCTCTCTAAGATGGGTTGTTCTGAAGACTGAGTGCAAGGACATATACAAAGGTCTTAGTATAGTGACTGGTATGGAGTAAAGGCTTTGTTAGGGGTAGCTATCCTTTACAGATGGAAAAACAGGCATAGGGAGATGAAGAATCTCGGCCAGCATCACTCAGTCAATAAATCGCTGAGTGGGGACTCCCATCTAAGCAGCCTGACTTCAGAGGCCACAAGCTCTTACTCCAAATGCTCAGCACAGGGTCTGACACGTAACAGGCTAGGTTATGTGTCCCGTTCACAGGAGCTGAATGCAGCCGAGCTAGTAAGAGTCACAAGTGTCCAGAGGAAAATGGCTCAATGAAGTGGAAATCTGGGCACCTGAGCCCCAGTCCGTGGAATCTCAGGCAAGTACTTTAAACCCTCCCAAGCCTGGGTTTCCTTCTTTGAGAAATGGGGATAACATTGTCTCCAATCTCAAAAGCAAGATCAGAGGCCCAAACCTGGAAAGCAAGGCTCAATTAAGAAGCTAGAGGGGCCTGGGGAGTGGGTGGGCAAAAAGACAACCCGGGGAAGGCCCAGGGGGTGGGGAGGAGGTGTTTACCTTTGCGGAGTTCGCGGTGCCACACGGAGACTATTGGTCCCGCGTGCTTGCGGTGGTGGATGAGCCACAGGGATAGGGTCTGCACGCTCTGCTGAGAGTTGCTTAGCTCCGAGAGCTTCTTCTCCAGCGCCGATTCGGAGAAGGAGGACATGGTGGTGGCGGTGAGGCCCGGCAAGGAGCGGCCTGGGCCGCCCAGTGCGGCGGGAAGAGCGACGGCACGAGGCCTGGGCTTCGCTTGACAGTCTGCGGGACTCTTTACCGACTGACAGACGGCCAGGGGTGCAAGAGGGGGAGGGGATGGGTCTCCGCAGTAACAGTCGCCCGCGCCGCCGCCACAAGATGGCCACCCGACCTCTCACCCCGCCGCGAGAACGGGGTCAAAGGGCAAGGGCCGGAGTAGCGGGGCACAGAGAAGCGTCGGAGCTGCAGAAAAAGGTGCCTTTGGAGGTGGCGGCCTCTCTGAACCTCGCTCAGGGCACTTTGAAAAAGACAGGCCGAGAGAAGGAGCACAGTTCCTTGGCCCCCGGAAGGCGCTTTGACCGCTCGTGCCTGCGCGCCGGCGCAGTGGATCTCGCCGGAACCCTTTCTCTCGCTCCCGCAGAACCTTTCTGGCGCGGTACGGCGCGCTACTTAGTGCGTCACTTCCGGCGGGGCGGAGGAGGCGGGAGAGTGAGGGAAAGGCTGGAAAACGAGGTAAGGGAAGAGTGGCGGGAACAAGAGGGAGCCGTGCAGCTGGGACCCCTTAGAGGGGAATCTTAAGGGGACACTGAGGCTGAGAGAGCATGACCTGGGTATGGGAGGGGCCTTCCTTCCTCACTTGGGAGGCACCAGGCCACACTTTTTCTCCATACGTGTTCTGCTCTCTGGTTGCCCCCCCAGTTTGTTATTGGTTCTTCCAAGCCACCCACGTGGGTTTTTCACGCCTCCAGGCCTTCACGCCTTGGCCCTTATTCTCTTTTCCAAAGGTGATGATGTACCCTTTCTCACCTGGTGAGCTCCTGCTCAGCCTCTAGAACCACCCTTTAATGTCCAGTTTAATCTGTAACAGCGCCGCCATGAAACACATTTGTGCTCTGGGCTCTACGGTGGTTTCTTCATTCAGAGTATTACTTGCTGCCCTAGCCCTCTGGGAGTCCAGTTGACTGTTTCTCAAATTTAAGTGACAAGTTAATTTGGGGGGGGGGGTTTGAAACGGAGGAACTACCTTATCCTCCCAGTGCGTTCATTGATCTCGTTTTAAAGAAACACTATTTCGTTGTTTGTCAAGTGTTTAAGAAACACTAAAGTTAAAGAGACTCTAAATCCTGACCCTAATTTTTCCAAGTTTTGAATACCAGTTATCAAATCAGAGAAACTTTGTCTTTCTAACTGCCACGGGATGGTGGTAGGGAGTTAGGTTATCATAAACATAACAATTTTTAAATTTTCTGATCATCATAGAACTTCTAGTTGTGGGCAGACATTAGTTTAGGAGACATTCTTCTAGTTGATGCCTGCTTTTGCTTTGACTGCATTACTGTATTGTAATTCTTTGCTTAGATGCTTTTACCCGTTCTCCAGACTAGAATCATCATAATCACAGCTAACATACTGAGTGGTTGCTATGTGCCAGGTACTGTTTTCACATAATAACTCATTTAATCCTTAATAAAACTATGAGATAGGCATTATATTATCCTCATTTGACAAATGAGGAAACAGGCTCAAAAAAGTTAAGTGGCCTACCCAAGATGACATTACTAAGATTTGAGGGGAAGGACTACATCTTAGCCATCTTTTTGACCCCAGGTTAAAAGAGGTGAATAGCCTAGAATCACATAGCCAATATCATAATTATAACTGAGGGCGTTTGAGGCCAAATCTAGACCATCTTTCCATATTAATAACACTGGAATATACTGAGCACTCTTATACCAAGTCACTGTATTAAGCACATGACATACATTATTTTATTTAATCCTTACATCAGTCCTATGGGGTGAAGATTATTATCACTCTTTGATAAATGAAACATAAAACTTGGGTAACTAACCTATCCAAGGTTAATTGGGCATATGTAGGAAATGGCAGAGCCAGGAGTCAAATCAAGATTATCTTATGTCTGATACCAAATCCTTCACTCTTGCACCAGTGTTTCATGCATTCATTCAGCAAATAATTTTTGAGCTCCTATGTCTGAAGCACTATTCTAGGCAAACAGGCAAAATCCATGTCCTTGGAAGTTTGCCTTCTGCTGGGAAAGGTAGGAAGACAAACATGCAAGTATAAAATGAGTCAGAAAGTGATAAGTGCCTTGAATAAAAATCAAGAAGGGTAAGGGGGATGAGGAATGTGTATGTGTGGACAGATAGGCATCTATTATGTATGCTGGTCAAAGACATCCTCACTGATAAGGTAACATTTGATCAGAGCCCTGAAAGAAATGAGTAAACAAACCATATACTGTCGTTCCAGAAAGAGGGAAAACCAAGTTGAGGTGATTGTTGGCACTTTGGAGGAATAGCAAGGAGGAGAGTAAGGCTACAGTGATATGAGTCAGAAGGGTGGTTGGAAATGAGCTCAGAAAAGTAGCAGGAAACCACATCAAAAGGGGACTTACAGACACCAGTAAAGACTTTGGATGTTACTCTGAATGAAATGAAGTTCAATGGACAGTTTTGGGCAAAGAAGGAACATTGAAGCTGTTGGGTAGGAAATAGTAAAGGTACAAGGGTAAAAGCTGGAAGACCAGTTTGGCAAGTGTTAAAACCCAGGTGAAAGCATGACTCAGACCAGGGTTATATCAGTGGTTGTGTTGAGAGAGTGACAGAATCTGGGGATATTTGAAGAGGAAGAGGTAACAGGATTTGCTGACAGGTTGGATATGGGGTATGAAAGAAAGACCAGAGTTTAGGTGGCTCCAGGGTTTTTGGCCTAATCAACTATAAGAAAGGAGTTACTGTTTCCTGAATTGCAGAAAGCAGATTTGGGGAGTAAGAACATGTGTTTGGATTTGGACATGTCCAGTTTGAAATGCCTATTCAAGTATAGCTATCTAATAGACAATTGGGCTTATGGGTACAGAGTTCAAGGGAGAGATCTGGGCTAGAGATAGAAATGTAGGAGTCATAAAGGGAAATAAGTATAAAAAGAGACTGTGTTCTAGGACACTTCAACATTTAGAGATCTGAAAGATAAGGATATTAGGATTATGTGATTTTTCTTCTTAAGCTTGTTAAGCTTACTAATATTACATAGATTAATTTTCAAATATTGAGCCAGGCTTGCCTCCAGTAAACCCACTTAGTCATGGTAAATAATTTTTTTTACATGCTGCTGAATTATATTTCTTAATATGTTTAGGATTTTTGCGTCTATACTCATAAGAGAAATTGATCTGTAGATTTTTAAATTTTTGTATTGCAGGATTGGTGTTAATTCTATTTTAAATGCTTGGTAGAATTCACTGATGAAACCATCTTGGCCTGGAGATTGCCTCCCTGCCTGCCTGCTTCCTTCCCTCCCCTCCCCTCCTTCTCTCCCTCCCTCCTTCCCTTTTTATGCAGTTTTTAAATGACAAATTCAGTTCCCTTAAATGTTATAAGGCTGTTCAAATAATCTATTTCATATTATGTGAGTTGTGGTCATTTGTGTTTTGTGAGGAATTAACCATTTTGCCTAATTTGTCAAATTTGTATGTATGAAGTTATTTGTGGTATTATTCCCTTAGTTTGTTTTCTGTTGCTTATAACAGAATACCTGAAACTGGGTTATTTATAAAGAAAAGGAATTTATTTCATACAGTTATGAAAGCCAAGCAATCCCAGGTCTAGGGGCTGCATGTGATAAGAGCCTTCTTGCTGGTAGGGACACCAGAGTCCCAAGACAGCACAGGATATCACATGGCAAGTGGGCCAAGTGTGCTAGCTCAGGTCTCTCCTCCTCTTCTTATAAAACTACCAACCCTACTCCCATGATACACATTAATCCATTCATGGGAGCGAGCCCTCATGACGCAATCACCTCTTAAAGGCCCCGCCTCACAATACACTGGGGATTAAATTTCAACATGAGTTTTAAAGGGGACAAATATTCAAACTATAGCTTTCCTGTATTATCCTTTTGATGTCTGCAAAGTCTGTAGTATTATCTCATTTCATTACTAATATAGGAAATTTATGTCTCCCCCATCATCAGTCTTACTAGAAATTTATCAATTTTATTGATCTTTTCAAAGAACCAATTCTTTGTTTCATTGACTTACTATTGCTTTCTGTTTTCGATTTCATCAATATCTGCTCTGATCTTTATTATTCCCCTCTTTCTGCTTGCTTTGGGTTTATCTTGCTCTTCTTTTTCTAGGTTCTTGTGGTGGAAATTTAGATTTTTGATTTGAGACCATTCCCCTTTCTTTTCTTTTCTTTTTTTTTTTTTTTTTTTTTGAGACAGAGTTTCCCTCTGTTGCCCGGGCTAGAGTGCTGTGGCCTCAGCCTAGCTCACAGCAACCTCAAACTCCTGGGCTCAAATGATCCTTCTGCCTCAGCTTCCCAAGTAGCTGGGACTACAGGCATGCGCCACCATGCCCGGCTAATTTTTCTATATATTTTTAGTTGGCCAATTAATTTCTTTCTATTTTTAGTAGAGACGGGGTCTCGCTCTTGCTCAGGCTGGTTTTGAACTCCTGACCTTGAGCAATCCACCCCCACTTCGGCCTCCCAGAGTGCTAGGATTATAGGCGTGAACCACCGCGCCTGGCCTTCCCCTTTTCTAATATATGATTTAGTACTATAAATTTAACATCTCAGCATGGCTATAGCTGTAGCCACAGATTTTAATATGTTGTATTTTCATTTTCATTGATTTCTATGTTTTTTAAAAATTTTCCTTGTGGTTTCCTCT
>CAUYRT010053608.1:0-17551 GCA_963574885.1 Lepilemur ruficaudatus
AAAACAAAAGCTAAAAGCCAAGCACAACATCTACAACTAAACTAGGTTATAAAGTATTCTCAAGAACCTAAAATATGATCAAGTGGTGACAAATAACCCACATTTATATGATCCATCATTACCTGTGCAGAAGAAAGCTAAGGTAAGGCAACAGGGTGTTCTCAAAAAACAGAATAACCTCAAAGTCACCAACAGGTACTCACTGGAAAGTGTCAGGAGACAATGTGAGACAAGAATATGAAGCAGAAATTTTAACAAAGTCCAATTCACAGGAATGGGATAAGGGACTCATTGCAAGGCTTGAAATGTTATAATTCTATGGCCCCAAGAACTCTCAAAACTCAAAGACTCACACCTTCTACTAGGAAAAGGTCACATTTAGGAGAAAATGCTTGAAATAGAATCCAAATTGCACAAGACAGGGACAGTGGAGAAAAGGAAGGAGAAAGTCCAGATAAAAGGGGAAGGAAGCTATGATGGAGCAGCCTTCAGAAAGTAAGAATCTATCTATTTTTTTACTTCTGGAAAAAATAGTGGAGAAGTCCTAGAGCCACATGACCAGAAATGTTAGCCTAATTAACTCCTACATTCTAAAAGTATAGGGAAACCATATTCACATAAAATAAGCAATAGAGAAGAATCATAGCTGACTACAAAACAATTGGATTATAAAATAAAAGAAAATAAAGAGAAAAATAATAGCTGCTGAACTGGCTTCAGCACAGAGAAGAGGAGAGAGATGCAAAGAGAAGAAACTCCAGAAATATGAATTTGGTCCCCTTGGATCTTTGGCCAAAGACTAAGCTGTGCAAGCACAGAATAAGACTCTGTAGGGCAAAAAAAGCTATGAGTTGAATGGAGATTCCAGAGCTTACACAGGGCTGGGGAGTGTTGGGGTTCTGCCTAGCTAGAATGAGAAACCTCAATAACTCCCCAGTCACTCAATGGACACACAAGAAAGGCCAAATCTAATCAGTAGGTCATTCTAGTCCCAGACTATATCTGCCCTATTAAAGCTTATAAACAATCCTCTAAAGTATCAAGCTGATCCACAACTAAATTAATGACCTGTCATAGAAAAGTTCAACACTTTTTACAAAAGAGAACATAATTGCCCAGAATTCAATAAAAAATTACTATATTTTCAAATAGGCAGGAAAAGGTAGCCTACAATTGAGAGGAAAATCAATCAATTATATAGAGACTTAGAAATGACAGAAAGGATGTGTTAGCAGACTGGGGTATTAAGACAGATATCCTTAATAATATACACTGAAACATAAACATGACAGGAATGAATAAGAAATGTCAACAGAGAAATGGAAATATTTAAAACAAACAAAAGATTTTGGAACTGAAAGATACAATATCTGAAATTAAAAATTTACTACATTGACTAAAAGCAGATTAGACATCAAGGAAGAAAATATCATGGAACTTTAAGATATTTTAATAAAAAGTACCAATGTGAAGACCAGACAGAAAGACAATTGATGGCAAATTAATAGAATCTCATGGGCTTGTAGAACAATAGCAAGTGGTCTCACATATAAGAGAATAGAACCAAGATATAGATCCACACTTTAACAGTCAACTGATTTTCTTCAAAGTGTCAAAGCAATTCAATGAGGGTGGGGGTGCGTGGGAGAATAGTCTTTTCAACAAGTAGTAGTAAAACAATTGGATAATATGTATGGAATAAAAATGAACTTTGATCTATATCTCACATTCTATAGGAAAAAGATCAAAATAGATAATAAAAAATAAACTGACATGTAAATTATAAAACTCCTAGGAGAAAATAGGGGGAAAATCATTTCAACCTTCATATAGGCCAAGTTTTTTTGACATGACAATAAAGCACTAACCATAAAGTAAAATAAAAACTGATAAGTTAGACTTTATCAAACAAAAATCTGTTCAACAAAAAGCACTATTAAGAAATTAAATAGCAAGTCACAATTTCTAACACAGGACCTGTGTCAAAAATACATAAAGAATTTCTCTAATGCAATAATAAAAAGACAACACAATTTTTATGGGCAATACATACAAAAATCTTTTTTAACAGGCAAAAGACTTGAGCAGGAACTTCTGATTGTTATATATTCAAATGTCTAATAAAGAGATGACAGTACTCAATACTATAAGTAATCAGAGAAATTAAAACCACATGGGACACCGGTACAAATTCACTGGTGTATTAGTCAGTGTTCTTCATGAAACAGAGCCAATAGAGAGGTGTGTGTGTGTGTGTGTGTGTGTGTGTGTGTTTGTAAGAGATTTATAAGGAATTGGCTCACACAGCTATGATGGCTGAGATTCAGGAGTGCCAATGGTATAGTTCCAATATAATTTCGGGCCTAGTCCAAAGGCCTGAGAAACAGGAGAGCTAATAGTATAAGTTCCAGTCCAAATCCAAGTCTGAAAGCAGGAGAGGACAGATGTTCCAGCTCAAAGACAGTCAGGCAGAGAAAAGGAATTCTTTGTTACTCAATCTTTGCTTTTATTCAGGCCTTCAATGAATTGGATGAGACCCAACCACATTGGGGAGGGCAATCTGTTTTACTCAGCCCACCAATTCAAATGTTAATGTTATCCAGAAATAGCCTCACAGATATATGCATAAATAATGTTTAACCAAATATCTGGACACGCCATGGCCCAGTCAAGTTGACATATAAAACTAATCATCGTAACTAGAATGATTAAAATTAAATAAACTGTTCCAAATGTTAGTGAGTAAGTGGAGTAAACTGAACCCTCATACTTTGTTGGTAGAAGTAATTTTATACAACAAAATAAAATTATACAACCATTTTTGAAATTATTCTGGAAGTTTCTCATAAAGTTTAGCACATGGCAACACTATGAAACAAGTCCAGTTTTTAGTATTTACTCAAAAGTAATGAAAATATATGTATGCAAAAAGACATACCAGAATGTTTATAACAGCTTTATTCACGATAACCAAATGTCTGTCAACAGAAGAATGGGCAACAAAAATAATGGTAGGAAGTGACATCAGCAAGATGGCAGAATAAGAGGTCATCTGCTCATATCCCTTCAAAAGAATTCTGCACCCATCCACAGACAAAAATCTCTTTCTGGGAGCCTTGGAATTCAAGTAGGAGGTTGTGAAACACAGTGGAGACCAGGACCTAGCAGTTTGTTTGGAAAGTGCAGACTCACACCCAGGTGTCAGACCCACCAACTGTGCTCCCAGGTTAAACCTGGAAACAGTCTTATTCCTTGAAGGGTTTGGCTATAACCCCATTTGGCCTTGAGTCTGCTACCAAAACCATCTGCCGAGGGGTCCAAGAGGAATCACATGCACTAGTGCCTCAGCAGACAGACTCATCTGCCTGCCAACATTAGTCTCAGCAGTGGACCCAAAAGTTACCCCGTAACTCAGCTCCAGCCCCACTCAGCTGTGGACCTGGTTTAGTACTGTTCACACAAGGTCCCAGAGGGAGACTCTCCCATTTGCGCCACCACTAGGACAGGCTTGCTTGCCTCTGCCCCACAGCAAATCCTGAAGGGGCCCAATACCAGCTCCAGCCCCTTTAGTTGCAGTCTGGGAGCTATTCCAAAGGCATAGAGATCTCCTGGGACACTTGTTTATCTAAACCAGTAGGACAGACTTGCCAGCCTCTGTCCCACAGCAGATCCTTATTGGGCCCTGTGTTAGCTCCAGCCCCTCTCTGCCCTAGCCGGGGAACTATCCATCCTGTGTAGGAAGCAGCTGGGAGACATCTGTGCCAACTGGACAGGAGTGCCGTACTCCTTCCCATAGCAGATCCTGAAGGAGCCCTATTTTAGCTTCAGCCTCTCTCTGCTGCAGCTGAGAGTTACCTGTGGTGGACACCAGGTCATCTCTCAGTCATGCTTGAACAAAACAGTTCTCGGAACACCTGTTCTCATACGGATTGTTTTTTGTTGATCGGCCTCAAGACGCCTTGTGACTTGCAAACAAGCCAGGGCGCCTTGACCCGCAAACAGGAAAGGGCAAAGGAGGATACGCAAACATCAACTCCCTGAGGCAGAGCAATGAGAACCAGTCCATGCTGAGATGAAAACATTCTGAGAACAAAAAATAGTGGTGTGAAAAGTTGGTATAGACTGGGACAGATGCCAAAAGAACAGTGTTAAAAATAAAGACGCTGCAGTCGAGAGGTGTTGCAGTCTTGTACCATCTTTGCGTGTTTGTTGTTTGTCTTCTGTGTTCATTCCTCCTCCCCAAGAGGGGCCACAACATTACCTCTCTTGTGCATGGAACTCCTAGTAGATGTACCCAGATAGGTTTGCTAGCCTCTGTCCCACAGCATTTCCAGGAAGGCCCCTGAATGTCAGCTCGAGTCCTCTCAGCTATGGTCTACAAGCAGTTCTTCCCATATAGGGAACTGCTAGGAGACTTGCCTGCTGGTGTTACCAGGTTGGGCTTGCCAACATCAGTCCCACAGCAGATTCTGAATTATCCCTGAAGCTCAATTCCATTGCTCCACAGAACAAGGTCCTGGAGACAGTCTAGTCTATTCAGGGACCAGATAGGACCCACATCCACTTGAGCCCCTGAAAATAAGCCTGCTGACTATGGTCTCCACTGTGGACCCAGCATCAGCCATATGATCCAGATTGAACCCCACTCAACTGATCTTAGCAGCAATTCCATCACTGTGGAGACCTAAGGGAAGACTTTAACTTGTAGAAACCAGTCTGTAAAACTTAAAGAGGGTTTTTCTCCTTCAAATGCACAGATACTAATGAAAAGCTACACAGATAACAAAGAATGAGCTGTGACCTGGAAGCAGATCTACCCACCCAGGGTCCTGCCAGAAGATGTTCCATCTAAGCTCCTTTGGCAAGCTTGCCAACCTCTGTCACTCAGCAGATCCTCAAATGAACCTGGATTCAATTCTGGCCCCTCTTGTCTGCAGACTGAGAGCAGTCCTTCCCACCTGGGGATCCAGAGGAAGGCATATGCAGGTAGTTCCCCTGTAGGTTGATGCTCTGACCTCAGTCACATTGTGAATCATGAAATGATCCTACAAATTGGCTCTAGCCCTTCCCAACTATAATCTGAGAGCCTGTTCAGCAAGAAACCCACTGGGAGACATGCCTATCCATAACCCAGAGAGAGGCCTAAAGATCTTGGTCTCAGCTGTGAACCTGAAACAACCCCATGTTTCTGGTCCAGCCCATCTCAGCCACAGACTGAAGCAGTATAGCCAGCCCAAGGACCCATCCAGTGATCCAATCAGAGCCCTCCCATAGACCTGGAGGAAGCCATACCTGTCAGTTCACCTTGTAACAGGCTTGCTGAGGCAGACCCTCGTCTCAGTGCCAGCTCCATAGACCAAGGTTCTAGAGATAGTCCAGTCTACTCAGGGACCAGATAGGACCCACACCCACCAGAATCCCTAAAAATAAGCCTGCCAACTATGGTCTCCACTGCAGACCCAGCATCAGCCATGTGACCCAGATCTAATCCCACTAGATTCTAGAGGTAATTCCATCAACCTGGAGATCTAAAGGGAAAGGCTTTAACTTGTTGAAACCAGTCTGTAAGACTGAAAGAGAGCTTGCATCTTCAAGTGCACAGACACTAATGCAAGGCTACACAGATAACAAATAATCAGGCAAACATGACACCACCAAAGGAAACTCACAAAGCTCCAATAATCACCCCCAAATAAATGGAAATGAATGAATCGCCTGAAAAGACTTCAAAATAGTTATATTAAAGAAGCCCAATGAGATGCAAGAAAATACAGATAGACAATTAGATGAAATTAGGAAAAGTCTAAAACAGAAATCGTGAAGTTGAAGAATACAATGACAGAAGTGAAAAATATAATAGACATTTTCAAAAGCAGATTTGATCATGCAGAAGAAAGAATTAGGGAAATTAATGACAGATCATTTGAACTTAATGAATTAGGGGAACAAAAAGAAATATGATTGAGAAAGAATGAAACAGGCACAAGTGATCATGGGACACTATCAAACATATAAATATCCAAGTTATGGGAGTATTCAAAGAAGAGAGTGACAAAGGAGCTGAAAGCATATTTAAAGAAATACTGTCTGAAAATTTTCCAAATCTTGGGAGGGATTGGGACATACAGATTGAGGAAGCTCAAAGGACTTCAAGCAAGATCAATTCAAAAAGGATATTCTGAAACATATCACAATTAAATTATCAAAAGTCAAAGACAGAGAGAAAATCTTGAAAGCAGCTGCATTCCTATAGAAATCTTATTTCAATAATTCACATTGCTGATTCTGTTCTTCATAAAATTTAACTATCTGTTCTCGCAGAGATAAAATTTTGGCTGATACCTCTCTCTGTGATAACCAACACACTTTAGAATGATATGGTAAATCCACACTGAATACCTCATTGTTCAACTTCAGCATGTTATGAAACTGACAATGCTGTGTTGCATTTGCATGAATATAGTTAACAGTACTTATAACTTGTTGCAAAGTGTCACTTAAAACAGTAGCTTTGGCACAAAGATTTTGCTGATGCAAGATAAAATGAAAAGAAATGAGAGCATCTGGATCTGTTAATACTTTTTTTATCTGTGTAATAAACCCTTCATGTTTTCCTGTCATGGAAGGTGCACCATCTGCACATACACTTACTAAATTTGCTAAATTCAGTACAACTTCACGACATTTATCTTAAAAGTTGTTGAAGATATCTGTTCCCTGTGTTCTGTTTGCAAGAGTGCCCAAAGCGAGTAACTCTTCATAGCAAAGAAAATCTTCTGTTATGACCTGAATGAAGTATAAAATCTGCGCTGAGTCAGTAGTATCAGTTGATTCATCCAAAGCAATTGAATAATATATATTTTCCTTTTGAAGTATTGCATGAAGTTGTTTTGTTAAGTTGAAGACTAATTCATGCTGCCTATCAGTTAAGGCTCTCCTTGAAAGAGCCAGTTGTTTGTACTTGGAAACGTTATCAGTGCTAAGCATCCCACAACTCCGACAATGTGTTCTTTCACAATTTCTACATCACTGAATGGCTTCTCCTTTTCCCTAAGTATATAAGCTACTTTATAAGTTGCTTCAATGGCATTATTTCCAGGTCTTATTGCTGCTTCAAAGAATTATGTTTGCTTTTGCATTTCATCTTTTAATTTCTATACTACAACCTTTCAAATCTCTCCCTCTAATTTAAAATATCTGTGGTCCTTATGAGTGTTATAATGCTGATGAACATTGAATTTCTTTAATGTTGACACTGCAGTATCATCTTATCTTTAGCAGAAATAATACTGCAATTCCCAATCTTCTTTTTCTTCCTTCAGTGTTCTCTTGGTCTTCTTTGACATGATGAGCTGTTAAGCAAACAGAATTAAAAAATATTGTTGAGCTGTGCAACTATTCACAAATTTCACTTCAAACAGAAGCATAGTACACTATTGTCAAAAGCTGATAACAGACTAGCGAACTTGACCCCTATAAACTCTCGCCAACCAGGCTTGTGCTATACTGGCACCATTAAGGCAGGAAAGTTAGAACTAAATCATGAGCATAGCAGCCATCAATTTAGCCCTTATGGCATACTAATGTTCTAATTGTACCAGTTAATCTGGGAGGATTATTTTGTTGAAACTTATTTTATTCTTTGGTATTTTAAATGCATTCATTTTAAAGAATAAAATAAAATAAAAAAGTAAAAGATGAACAAAATGTATTAATAAAAATGAAAGAAATTGTTCTATAGAATTTAGATTTAGTCCAAAGGCTACACATAAGCACCTAGAAGGCCACATGTGGCCTTAAGGCTGCAGGTTCCCCACCCCTGAGCTAGATAAACAAGCTACAACCCAACCCACATAATTATGGGGAGTGTGGGAGTATGTGTGTGCTGAGTAGGGTGGCAGGAAGGGATTAAACTGAGTACCACCTCTTCCCTCTTTGGCATTCTGGGCTTATAATTTAAATTTTGGTCACAACTAGGAGCATTGGGCTGACTAAACATTGTGTTTCTGTAAATCTCTGAGCTGAAAAAGGAGTTGAAAGACTATTTCTAAGCCCATACTCTGCTCTTAGAAGGAGTGAAGGCCCCTATGTTGCTATACTCTGAGAAAGGTATTATAGGGCATATCAGACAAGACCTAGCCAGGTAAAGAGATGCCATCCTAAGCATTTCCAGAAGGATAATTTAAAACAAGAAATTGATTGCATAGGTGATGGGAATATTGAAAAACCAGAGACAGGACAGTGAGGCAAGGGGTGACTGGGCCTTACACATCCTCCCCCAGTGCTGGAGGGACAGGAGAGGAGGGGCCTCGCCAGAGCCCAAGGTCTGGGAGCACCTGGAGGAACACAGACAGCTTGCTGGGTGGGGCTGGGACTTGGGGGGATGCAGCCCAGCCAGGGACACTGCCCAGGCAGGGGGAGAGGAGGAGGCATACTACTCTGATTTGTCTCTTCTTCCCACCAACGCTTCGCCTTGGCTGAACCAACCTCCTTGCTTTCCTTCCTTCCTTTCTTCCTCCTTCCTTACTTCTTTTCCTGTTTTTAAGGTAAACTTCTTTTAAAAGAAGGGAAATTTTTTTCTGAAGCTTACTAGTATATGTAGAAAAGAAAATAGCTCATTTAAAATAAAAATTAAAAAATATAGTGCCCTTGGTAGCCCTGACAGCAACAAGGAATGACACCTTTTTCCTCCCGGATCCCAAAGCACCCACGTGAACTACTACGAACGTCCCATTTCACTCAAGGCGCAGTGGGACACGGTGGCAGGGGCTAGAAAACCGCCTCTGCTCCTGACCGTGTGACCTTAGGCAAGTGTTTCAACATCTGCATTGAATAGTCTCATCTGCAGAAAGGCGGAGATGGTAACAGCCGTGCCTACTTCAGAGGGACAGTGTAAGGATTATGGAGTTAACGCATTTACCAGCCTTAGAACAGCGCCTGGCAAACAGTGCGAGCGCTCAGACCCGGAGAAGATTTCTCAGTGGTCCTGGGTACTCAGCCACCTTCCAGTGAAGACAGCCTGCTTCAGCAGTCAGTCCTCCTCCTGTGGCAATATTTAGACTCAGAGATCAAATATCATCACTTTTTAGCCTTTAATCAAACACATGCTATTTCCACCAGTGGGAGACAAGTGCTATCTTGGCATCCTGCCAAATGTCATCTGGCCAGGACCCAATTAAACTAGAAGCAGGAAGTAGGAAAGACAAAATAAGCCCTTCTTTTGTCTCAAAATGGCATTTCAAAGACTGTCAAGCTCAGCTGCTGCACCAGCACAAATCAGGGTCAATGTGCTACACCTGCAGAATCAGGGGCCTGCCACCGGCTCGGGACAAGGCCACCCAGCACCAGGCCACAGTGCCTGCAGAGTTCAGAGCATATCTGCCTCACTATTTGGTCAGCAGGTCGGACCTGCTCATGCAAAGCCTGTGCCTCTGCAGATTGCTTTCTCAAGTCAGCGCTTCCTTTGGTTCCTGTGTGGTCTTTCTTCTTAACCTTTCAAAATTATAGTATTAATTTCTGAAAAATAAAAATTGGGCTAGTGATCTCACAAGGATATATGGCCTTGGACTCAACATATCAACCATTAGAATAGAAAAAGACTCTATCAAATATATGGGATCCCCTTCCCCAAGCATTAAGGATTCAGTTCATCAAATTGAAATGGGGCCTTGCGAAACTTGTGTCACAGACTCTTTGTGTACTTAGCAGCTAGAGGACTTCTGATTTTCAATTAGGTGTTTAAATGTAATTAAATTAACACTTCTGCAATTCCCTTAATTAAGGACTAAGGGAATGAAGTGACTTAACTTATGCCAGTTTTCACCCATGCGTGATTTTTTTTCCATGTTGAAAGCAAAACTCAGAGTTTCCTAGCTCAGAGGCAGAAACTAAACCGGAGCAGGCATGAACTCTGGCAGTGACCTTATAAAGGGAAAAGTGTGGGGTAGAAGCCAGAGAGAAAATACAGCTTAAGGGAGGCAGGATGTCCACTAATTAAAACTAATATAGGACATGAAAATCAAAGTTAATAGATGGTAGCTTAATTCCTATCCAAACACTTGTTTTAATGGCCAAGTCCATACTTGGTGTGATTCGTTAAATGCATAAATCTCTCTTATTTTTTTAAATATGCCTACTTTCAATAAAGATTTAAGGCAGCCGACCCTATTGAAAGACAACAGAAAAAAACAGGAGAGAGAGAGACAATAAGGAAAGCAAGTTCTAATGAGATATTTCCCCTTTCCTAGCACCCTTGGGTATAAATATGTAGACCTTAATTCAAGATGCTCACACTACATTAAGTTATCTAAACATAAGATCTCTTGGAAATAGTCCGAATTTGAATGTGGAAAGGCTTTTCTAAAGAATACTTTGACATTTGTTCTTCATCACATAAAACTGCAGACTTAGTCAACTTTAATATGACATGGGCATTCCCATCGTAGAAGAAGCTATAGATCACAGCCACTGAGATAAATGGCTCACTTCGACGTGATAAATCATACTGAGGTATTAAAACTGCTCCCAGCCTTACATACAAATAGATATGATTTAAAATGTCATTTTCCTTTTTATACGCTGCATTTCTATGATCGATTACAAAAAGTAAACTGGAACATGGGCCAGCCAATTACCAGATCTATCTTTTTCAAAGCCACGGTTAGAAAGGAGAGACTGTGACAGCTCATTGGCTTTATTCAATGTAGTAAATTATGTGTGGGGTTCGCTGTTTCTCATTTGCAATTATTAATTTATAAAATAAAGCCTTGAAGTGAGGATTCTTTGTCATGCCTGAAAATTAGGAAGCAAGTACAGATTAAAAACTATTGAGCCAACATGGGCCAGGATTCTTTAGTTACAGAAAAAACGGCTATCTCAAGGATAGATACCATTAGCCAGGTTGGGTGGTCAAAGCCTCCTATACCAGGAATCAGAAGAAAACCTTTGTATTCCTTCCCTTTGGGTAATACTAGCTGTGTCTACTCTTACTGCCCATTTAAGAATCAAATGAGATCCTTTGTATTTTGAAGCTATAAAGCACCATTTACATATTAGATGTGACAGCCACAGTAGGGACAGAAATATTAGAGATTGAATGCAAACTATTCTTATTCCTAAAAAAATAAACCAAAGTGTGTTCCTATTAAATAGAGTCAGTGTCATTGTGCTCTATTTTGAATGACAGCAAGAGAAATAAATAGCTGCTCTAAAATGAAATCAAAATAATTCAATAATCTCTGAAAATCAAAAGATAGCTTTTTCCAATGATCTGCAGTCTCAAAGCACAATAAATCTGATCATTGGCTTCTTGGAAGAAAATAACAGCAATCACACAGAGTATATCTTAAATATCTAGCAACTACAATTGTAATATATTAATTGTACTCTATAAAATACTTTTCAAAAAACCAACCTATATGGTCTAATCCAGGTGACTTAACCATGGGGCAGACATTTTTGAGTAAATTTTGCTCCAAATAAAAATTACCAAATTAAAAAAATAAGAAGGCTGACTTTCATCATCTAATCAAGTATGGAAATAGAAAAAAACCATGTCTTCACAATGGCTTCTGTGTCTTGGTTTTGATTTTCAAGGCACTATTTTTAGCAGCAAGAGATAGTTTGTTCATATGCTCTCTAAAGGTAAAAATGAGAAGTGTATAGCGTTTATAGCAATGTAACAATGAGTCACTTTCACAGATATACGGATTTGTGGAAATCTCAACCCTTGGGTTCATAAACTCCAGCCCAAAGGTGAAATTGTTTTTCCCTAGAGAGACTTGGATATCTGTCACAAAACCTGTCCTAAAGATTCACAGCCATCCCCACAGCAAATGTCCTCAGACATTTACTCAGAGGCTGTTTATTCCACAAACAGTGCTAAAGAGCATCGTTATTTAATTTCCCATGATACAGAAAATAGAAATAGGAATCTAGAAGGTGAGAGAAGGGGAAAAAACAGGGAGAAACAATATTAAGACAGATGCGAACGCTGAGCGTCTACTTACGAGGTAGGCAACACACAGAAAGATAGAGCTGAGATGTGCCAACAGGGATGTGGGCTCCAGTTAATTCTCTAGAGGACTTGCAAATTTATAGTGTTTAAGGCCAACACTGTGTTCACGCATATCCACTTCTAGGTGAATAGTAAAACATCGAAAGACAAAGGAGGATATACTAAAAGAAATTTTTATTTTTTTCTGTTGAAAATTTGGAACATGCACGAAGAGTATGAATAAAGCTCTAATGACCCTGTAACTTAGAAATAATTATTGTCTACAATTTGATTTCCTCCTTGCTGCCACCAAAGGCTGCAAATTTGCACACTACGATTTTATTATTGGTCCATTTCTTAATGGCCGGCCTCCCTCTTTAAACAGAAGCTATAGTAGTTGTTGGAGCTGTAGAGAAGAATTGACAGACCTGAAGGGATACTGGATGTTTTCTCACAGTGTTGTGAGGTGAACTGGTCTTTTAGAACTGCGGTCGCCTATGCCCAGGCCACAGACCGGTGTGGGTCCGTGGCCTGTTAGGAACTGGGCCGCACAGCAGGAAGTGAGTGGCAGGGAAGTGAGCAAAGCTTCATCTATATTTATGGCCACTCCCCATTGTTCGTATCACTGCATAAGCTCCGCCTCCTGTCAGATCAGCGGTGGCATTAGATTCTCACAGGAGCGGGAACCCTACTGTAAACTGCGCATGCGAGGGATCTAGGTTGTGCGCTCCTGATGAGAATCTAATGCCTGA
Organism: Lepilemur ruficaudatus; assembly: GCA_963574885.1. Taxonomy (NCBI): domain Eukaryota; kingdom Metazoa; phylum Chordata; class Mammalia; order Primates; family Lepilemuridae; genus Lepilemur; species Lepilemur ruficaudatus. Next base: position 12,748 of record CAUYRT010053608.1, read on the forward strand.
CAATCTGAGGTGGAGCTGAGGCGGTGATGCCAGCGCTGGGGAGCGGCTGCAAATACAGATTATCATTAGCACAGAGATTTGGCTGCACAATAAATGTAATGTGCTCGAATAACCCTGAAACCATCCCCCCTCCGCCCCAGTTTGTAGAAAAATTGTCTTCCCTGAAACTAGTCCCTGGTGCCAGAAAGTTTGGGGACTGCCGTTCTAGAAGAAACTATGAAGAATATTGTAACTATTCCAAAGTGATTTTTATTACATTTTTACTGCCATATGTTAAATTGGTTGTGGTAAAATGTGAATTTAGCTATGTCATGAAGGGTGGTCACGTCAGCAGTTTCACATGTATCAGAATGTTCGCACATCTGTGGATTTTCTTTTTGACATATTATTTTGGTACCTTGAAAAATGTAGGCAGGTGTAGAGAACATAACAACACACGTGAATCCATTACGTGGGATTAATGAATCACATTTTGTGATATTGCATCCTTTTAAAAATAAAAGTAACAAAGCACATAAATGAACCGGTAAGGCCTCATTAGTCCCTTCTTGCTTTTAACTCATTCCCTCCTTTCCCCAAGGCAACCACTCTGGTGTGAGTCACTTTTGAATGAAAGGTGTCAATCACGAGCAGAAATCTTTGGGATGTGGCTAACGCAATGGATGCTACCTGTGGGACATCACAAATAGTATTTCATGTCTTTTTCTAGGTAGGGCACGGTCATGACTTTATAAAAGGCTTTCTGACTCTAGACCAGACTGACTTGGGTTCAGATTCTGGCTCTGCTGGGATGAGCCATGTGACCCTGGATGATTTACCTAAATTCCCTGTGCCCCAGTTTCCACATCCCTAGGGTGGGAATAAAAATTGTACTTACAGGTTTGCTGTAAGGATGGGATGAGATAATTTACATAAAATGTCTAGCATAGATCCTGGCACGTGAAAATGTCTGAAAAAATATAAGCTATTTTTATGAGAAATTGGAAGATGAAGGAAGATAGATCAGGAAGTGAACTGTTAGCTGTGCAGAAAGTGTCAATGAATGGCTTTGTTTTTTTTTTTTTTTCCTTTGACTATGGCTTACCATAGCTAAAGAGTGGGATTTTTACCAAGAGACATCAGCAAAGCTCTACACTGGCAATTGAAAGGAAGATTATTCAATTCAATTCAATAAACATTTATTAAGTGACTAGCACTTACCAAGGATTTCAGTCTAATAGAGAGGCAGACAAGTGAACAGATACTCTGTCTTTGCTGTCTAAGGTGCTGCGTATGAGAGTTGGTGCTACCCTGGCAAGGAGGCTTTCTGCATAGTTCACAGTAATGAATTGGTCACAGATCAGTAAAAATGCCTTTTTAACTCACGACTGACAAAGCTGAGACAGTGAGGTGAGCATGAAAGATTCTAAAAGGCTGGAATTATAGACTAATACCTTAAAAATGAGATTTCACAGGGATAAAGTCCCATAAGCTTCAAAAACTAACTACCCAAGAGGTGCAGGGTAATAGCAGGACATTTGAAAAAGTTGTAGATTTTAGCTGATTGTTGGAAGCACAATTTGGGCTAATATATTACATAGTTGCAAAAAGTCACACAGTCTTAGACTGTATTATTAAGAGAAACACATTATCACAGCCAAATAATGGTCTTATTGTATTCCTCACTGGCCAGTTCACATTTTGCTTGTATTAATATTTGAGGAATACCTGTGTAGAAGGGTATTGACCCAATTTACTATCTAGAGGAAGGCATCAGAGATGGTAAAGGAATGGAAACCATGACTATGTAGAAAAGATAAATGCCTGAAGATAGTCTGCTAAATGGAGAGAAGTACTGAGGACAAGGACATGGTAGGTGGCGTGGTATAGTTTAAGATTTGTCATGTGGTCTTTAACTTTACAGGAAGTTATAAGATGACAAACTATAAATGTCAAAAAGGGCATTCTAGAAATTGCAAATAAAATGGTCAGCCTTGTGAAGAAAAGAGTTTGCTGTCATGGAATGAATTGAATGAAATGATGAACTGTTGGGTAAATTGGAGATAACTTTCTTATCTCAGTGGGAGGAATCTCTAAGACTCTCCGATTCTATAAATGCCCCTGTAGCAAAATACACAAGGGCACAGGCTTACCTCTTACCCCTGGGCTAGCTAAGGTAGAAGTATGTGGTTGGTTTAAACATAGAGAGATCTTTTCCATCCCCAAAGAAAATACAGTTGTTCTTCAGCCTATATTTTCATTAATACTTGCTCTTTAAAATAAAATCAATGACCACTTTATATCCACTAAGATGGCTACAATAGGAATAATTTAAAAAAACCGAAAATAACAAGTGTTGGCAAGGATATAAAGAAATTGGAGCCCTTGTACATTGCTGGTGGGAACGTAAAATGGTGCAGACGCTGTTGAAAACAACCTGGCAGTTCTTCAGAGTTAAAGAATTATCAAATAGAATTTTAAACATGGAATTACCCTGTGACCTAGAAATTCCACTTCTACATATATACTCAAGAGCATTTTGAAAACGTATGTTTATATAAAAATTTGTACATGAATGTTCATAGCAGGATTATTTGTAAGAGTGATAAAGTAGAAACAACCCAAGCGTCCATGAACTGATGAATGTGTAAAGTGTGGTATATCCATACGATGGATTACCATTTAGGCATAAAAAGGAATCAAGTACTATAATGCTACAAGATGGATGAACTTTGAGAACATTATGCTACATGAAAGAAGCCAGACACCAAAGATTTGTGGTTGGTGGGGGCTGGAGCAGGGCAGAGGATGTAGGGAGTGACTGCTGATATGGATATGGGTTTTTTTGGGGGGGGTAACGAAAATGTTCTAAAGTTAGTTTGAGACAATAGTTATACAACTTTGTGACTATACTAAAAACCACTCAACTGTATGTACCCTTTAAAGTGGTGGATTTTATGTTATGTGAATTATATCTCAATAAAAAATACCATTAAAATGCCAATGGTTTGGAATATTCTCATTTCAAAAGTAGAATATATTGTAAAAATTGTGACACATTTCAATTGTTCCAACTTTTCCAAAGGATACAGAGGATTGTGGCCCAGGCATTCTTCCTCCCAGATCTAGCTGTTTTACTGTTCTCTCCTTTCATATGTCTATATAGATCTACAGGAAATATGCAACTTATGCTTATTTCAAAGCAACTTGTCAGATAAACTATGACTCTTCCTAATCTGGAGGTTGTTTTTAATTTTCTTTCCTGAGTTTCTGCTGGCTCTTCTGCTGTGTTTGGCGATGAGCCCCCCCAGTTGAGAATGTATGTGGCTAAGAAGGGAAGGCACAGAACTGGGGACCTTTGCAGCTTGGGGACAACCTCCCATGGGCACTGGTGGCCTCTGGAACACAGGTGGGAGAGTGGGAGATTTCAGGTGAAGTAGGAGAGCACACAGCTGGTGTGGCAAGGCTCCAACTTTACAGCAAATTATTAAAGATCACCAAAATTTCAGAGCAAGAAGTTTGGGGAGGTCAATGTTGCTGCTGTGTGAGGAACATCAGCCCTTGGATACCTGAAGGGTGGCTATTGGAGTTTGGGCCTCTTCTTCGGTAGCCTTATTAGTTGCTCCTGATACTCTCCTATCTCTTGGCACCTTATAGACAGAAGGAAGGAGAAGTCTGCAACTTCTCTCCTCTGCAGATAACCTTCTGGAGGGCAGTGACAGCGGAGTCCACAGAGCTTGTTGGTGTCTGGTCTACAGCCGTGATACCCATTTTGACATTGAGTGGATGTTTTTAGATGATAAAATCAGTGGTTTGAAATGAGGCACTCATGTGAAGTTCACAAACTTTCAATCCATGATTGGCTTAAGTCATTTGGGTGTGGCTATGTGTGGATGCTATGGAAATACTCTTTGGATCTCCTTTTATCATAGCTGATGGGAAATTCGAAGCACCCTTCCGAACTGAATTCACTTCCAACTCGAGGCAGTTACTGTGAAACCACTAGGTGGCACAGTCATGCCGGATGTGATCAAGACTTCAGCTGAGAGGAGGAAAATGAGTCTTGCTAGATAACTTTATCAGATGCTTAAGGAACTATAGTTTACTGCCCCCCCCCCACACACAGAATTTTTCTATGTGTTAGTAATTTATGTCTTCCAGATCATGTAATACAGATGTGTTAGAGTTAGTCATCCAAATCAACTGCTCGGTGACTGGAGCCAAGCTGTAAAAAGCCTCACTTCTCTTTGTTTTCAATTCAAGTATTTTGACTATCCCTTTGCTACACGTTTCTTTATTTTTCACACAGTTACATCAGTGGCCTGGGTCTCTTCTCTTTGTACACGTACTGATAGAGGAAAATGACTCATCACTAATGCACAGGAAATTGTTTTATACTACATAAATTTCCTAGCCCTCTAAAAGATGTCACTCATTGTCTTTTGCTCTGCGTTAGGGAACTCCAGCTTTTTGGAAAGATGTTAGGGAAAGAAAATGTTCCAAGACACAAAATAAAAATTATTTTCTTTTTTTTTTTTTTCTTTTTTTTTTTGAGACAGAGTCTCACTCTGTTGCCCGGGCTGTAGAGTGCCATGGCGTCAGCCTAGCTCACAGCAACCTCAAACTCCTGGGCTCAAGCAATCCTTCTGCCTCAGCCTCCCGAGTAGCTGGGACTACAGGCGTGTGCCACCATGCCCGGCTAATTTTTTCTATATATTTTTAGTTGGCCAATTAATTTCTTTCTATTTATAGTAGAGATAGGGTCTCGCTCTTGCTCAGGCTGGTCTTGAACTCCTGACCTTGAGCTATCCACCCACCTCGGCCT